>SNVD02011694.1:0-58670 GCA_013180625.2 Boswellia sacra
GTTCTTCTAATGGTAGTTTGGTGAGGTCCTTGCTTCTTGAATTGCCATCACCTTTGGCTCCCAAGATTTTGGTAGACACCTAAGAATCTTTCTCACCATGTCAACATTAGAATAAGATTTACCAAGAGATTTCAAACTATTAATAATATCCGTAAATCTAGTAAACATTTCAGAAATTTATTCATTCGATTTCATCTTAAAAAGCTCATAACTATGAACTAGCATACTAATTTTAGATTATTTAAATTGACTAGTTCCTTCATGAGTTACTTCAAGTGTGTGCCATATTTCTTGTGCCGTAGAACAAGTAGATATTCTATTAAACTCATTTCTATCTAGAGCACAATATAACAACATAATAGCTTTAGCATTCAAACTCAATTTCTTTTTATCATCTTCACTAACTCTTTAGGTTCTTTAAGCATGCATTCCCCATTTTCAATTTTGGTAGGAACAAAAGGTGCTTCCAAAACAATAGACCACAAATCATAATCAAAAGATTTCAAGAAAATACTCATTCTAGTTTTCCAATAAGAGTAATCACTTCCATTAAAAAATGGAGGTCTAGAGATAGAAAGTCCCTCAACATATGAAGTTGAATAAAAAGTTGTCATAGCTCAAAAATCGATTAAGATTTAAAAAATGAGCAACCGTGCTAGATACCGTTTGTTGACCCAGGTAGCAACCCAAGAGGGGGGGTGAATTGAGTTTTTTATTTATCAAAACTGATTTAGAAAACTTTTCTTGAAAGATCAAAATTAGTTCACTCTTTCTTTGAGAATAAAGGTGAAGAAGATGAAATTAGACTTTATCAAAGATGCAATCAAAAGATTAATAATATGAACAATCACAAAGTGCAAGTAAATGTAAAGAGGAAATGGATAGAGAGAGTGCAAACTCAATTTACGTGGTTCGGCAAACCTTGCCTACGTCCACGGGCTCCTAGCTCCACAAGCTAGGCTTTCCACTAAGTTGTAGAATTCTTTACAACTTGCTTGATGAACAACCTCAACAAGACTTTATCTTCCAACTCTTGATAACACCACACCAAGAGTTCTTCTTGATGAACAACCTCACCAAGGCAACTTCCTTCAACCCTTGATAACACCACACCAAGAGTTCTTCTGGATGAACAACCTCACCAAGGCAACTTCCTTCAACTCTTGATAACACCACACCAAGAGTTCTTCTTGATGAACAACCTCACCAAGGCAACTTCCTTAAACTCTTGATAACACACAACAAGAGTTCTCTCAAGGATAACTATTATCCTTTACAATAATATCTCACTCTCACCACAATACAAGAACAAAGATAATTTTTACAACAAAAGTATAACTCTCTTCAAAGAGTAGATAAATAATATAAAAGCTCTCTAGACTTGATATTTATCTTGCTTTTTGCTTGATAAAATGCTTCTCTTGCACTTATTTTTCTTACTGAATGCATGGGAGAAGGGCTCCTTTTATAGGCAAATGAGATGAACTTGAACAAGTGAAGACACCAACTCCAAATTTTCTGCCCACCATAAAAACCGTAATCTTGTCTTCCATTTTTGTCAATGTTCCGTTTGAAATTTGAAAATCTGCAAAACATAAAAGATCATTTGAATAAGCTTTCCAACGCATTAAGAATCAAGGCAATTGGATATCTCTATCTTAAGATATGGCCAAAACACCATTCGGTGCTTATGTGAGTTGATTTTTCTTCTTTGTGTCAGTCCACCGAATTGCATGTCAATTATGTCGGTCTTCCATTTGAAATTTGAATTTCTTCAAAACATATGAAATGTGCCCATTAAGTCATCTTTTTAATGCCGCAAGAATCAAGTCATTTTGATTTTTCTAGCTCAAGATATGTCCAAAAGAGTATTCGGTGCTCATGTCAGCTGCTTCCATTTGTATTTCACTTTGCATGATGATTTGGACGATCTTGCACTTAAAATTTGAATTTCTTTAAAACATATGAAATGTTATAAATTGAGTAAGTTTTCCAAAGGCTCAAGAATCACATTATTGGACATTTGTAGAGAAATATATGACCAATTGATAGAACATTGCTCATATATCACATTCCTTGAATCAAACCTTGTACTTAAACTTTGATGCCTTTAACATTTAGTCTTCTCCTAAGCTTCAACACTTCATTTTAATAAACCCCTTCTTGATTTTATAATTATTTCAATAATATTATTCTTGCACATAAATAAATATATTAGTAAATCTCAATGAATCAATGTGTATTGTTATCATCAAAATTATCATATAGCCTTAGGGCTAACAATCTCCCCCTTTTTGATGATGACAAACCATTGATTGCTTTAAAACATAATCTAAAATCAAGAATGAAAATAAAATCAACAATAAGCAAAAAGAATGGCACTTGTTATGAATATAAGCACTCCAACTATTTCTCCCCCTTTTGTTATCATCAAAAAGATGTAATCAAATTAAATATCCCCCTAAAGATATTATCCCCCGTAACATATGCTTCATATTAAAGCAAAATTAAGACATATCCAACATGCCTAATTCTCTTCAATTATGCTAAATCTATCGTGGACTAACGGGGTTTAGTAAATATATCGGCTAATTGTTCTCAGGGGGAACAAATTCTAAAGACCATATACCTTTTGCACATGATCTCTAATTAAAAGAGGTCTTAATCTCTAATATGCTTAGTCCTAGAGTGTTGTATGGGATTTTTTGAAATGTTAATGGCAATTGTATTATCACATTTGATGGGAATGTGATCAAATACCACACCATAATCTTTTAAAATTTGTTTCATCCAAAGAGCTTGTGCACAACAACTTCCTACTGCAATATACTCGGCTTACGCGGTTGATAATGCAACAGAATTTTGTTTTCTACTAAACCATGATACTAATGCATGTCCTAGAAAATGGCAAGAGCCACTAGTGCTCTTTCTATCAAGAAGACTTCCAGCAAAGTCCGCATCGGAATACCTAATTAGATCAAAATTATCACACTTAGGATACCAAAGACCTAGATTTATGGTACCAAGAAGATATCTAAATATCCTCTTTACAGCCTTAAGTTGAGATTCCTTTGGACAAGATTGAAATCTAGCACACATACACACACTAAACATAATATCGGGTATACTAGCAGTTAAATACAAAAGAGAGCCAATCATACCTCGATATTTTGTTACCTCAACATCTTTTCCTTTCTCATCTTTGTCAAGCTTGGTTAATGTACCCATAGGTGTGTTATATGTCCTTGAATTATCCATGCCAAACTTCTTGAGAAGATCTCTTGTGTATTTAGCTTGATTTATGAAGATCCCATCCATTGATTGCTTGATTTGAATTCCAAGGAAGAAATTTAATTCTTCCATTAAGCTCATTTCAAATTCTTGTTGCATACACTTGGAAAATTCTTCACACATAGATATATTAGTAGCACCAAATATAATATCATCAACATAGATTTGAACAATTAATAAATCATCATTTTTTGGTTTAACAAAAAGAGTAGTATTAACTTTTTTCATTTCGAAACAATTATCAATGAGAAATTTGCTCAATCTATCATACCATGCTCTTGGTGCTTGTTTCAAGCCATAAAGTGCCTTTTTGAGTTTGAAAACATGGTTGGAAAATCATGATTTTGAAAACCAAGAGGTTGCTCGACATATACTTCCTCCATAATGTAACCATTTAAAAATGCACTTTTGACATCCATTTGGTATAATGTAAAATTTTTATAACATGCAAATGCACACAACATTTTAATGGATTCTAATCTAGCAACCGGTGCAAAAGTTTCCTCATAATCAATACCTTCTTCTTGATTGTATCCTTGAGCAAAAAGTCTAGCTTTGTTTCTAATAATGGTGCCATTTTCATCTACTTTATTTCTAAAAATCCATTTAGTGCCTATAATAGAATGATTTTTGGGTCTAGGGACTAATTCCCAACTTGATTTCTTTCAAATTGGTTCAATTCTTCTTGCATAGCCAAAATCCAACTTTCGTTATTTTCGGCTTCTTTAAAAGTTTTTGGTTCAAATTGAGAGACAAATGCAAAATGATTACAAAAGTTTCTAAAAGAAGATCTATTTCTCATACCTTGTGATGGTTCACCAATAATGAGATCTTTTAGGGTGAGCTTTGCATACCTCCATTCCTTTGGTAATTTTTGGGAAGAATCATTTACTTCGTCAAGCAAGCTTTTCTTATTGAAGTTGTAAATCATCTTGACTCTTTTCATCAAGCCTTGAGTCCTTGATTTGCCTTTCTACTTCAACAATATCATCATCTAAATTCTTTGAAGAAATCACATTAGTTTCATCAAATTCAACATGCATAGATTCTTCAATAGTAAGAGTCTTTTTGTTAAAAACTCTATATGCTTTACTATGGTTGGAGCAGCCAACAAAAATTCCAACATCGCTTTTTGCATCAAATTTTCCAAGGTTATCCTTGGTGTTTAAAATAAAACATTTACATCCAAAAACTTTAAAAAATCCAATGTTGGGTTTTCTTCCTTTCCAAAGTTCATAAGGAGTTTTCTTTATTAAGCTCTAATATGGACTCTATTGATTATAAAGCATGCGGTATTAACGGCTTCGGCCCAAAAATATTTTGGCAAATTATTTTCAAGTAACATGGTCCTAGCCATTTCTTGGATAGTCCTATTTTTCCTCTCAACAACACCAGTTTGTTGTGGAGTTCTAGGTGCGAAAAAATTATGTTCAAAACCATTTTCACCACAAAGATTTTCAATCGCGACATTGTCTACTTCACCACCATGATCACTTCTAATGGATACAATAGAAAGCTCTTTTTGATTTTGGACTCTTTTTGTAAATTTTGAAAAAGCTTGTATGGCCTCATTTTTAGTTTTCAAGAATACCACCCAAGTGAATCTTGAATAATCATCCACAATAACAAAAACATAATACTTTCCACCAAGACTTTGAGTTCTTGATGGTCCAAATAAATCCAAATGAAGTAATTGTAGAGGTTTATTTGTTGAAATAAATTTCTTTTGTTTAAAAGAATTTCTCACTTGTTTTCCAAATTGACAAGCATCACAAATCTTATCCTTTTCAAATTTTATTTTTGGAAGACCATCAACTTAATCATTTTTAGAAATTTTTGAAATTGTGTCCATGCTAGCATGACCTAACCTTCTATGCCATAACCAAGCATCATGATTAATAATGAAACAATTTTCTACATGATCATTAACATCAATATCAATTGTATAAATATTACCACATCTATTATCAATAAATAATGTCTTATTTTTACTAACATCCTTAATCACATTTCTATTAGGCTCAAAAGTAACAAAATATCCCTTATCACACAATTGACTAATGCTAATCAAATCATGTTTCAAACCATTAACAAGCAAAATACTATTAATAATAGGTGAAGAAGGGTTACCAATATCACCATGTCTGATTACCCTTCCTTTGGCATTATCACCGAAGGTCACATATCCTCCTTTCTTCATGATTAATCTTGAGAATTTGGAGGCATCTCCGGTCATAAGCCTTGAGCATCCACTATCTAAGTAACACTTGTGTTTGCCACTCCTTTGTCTCTACAATCAACATTCAAGGAGTAACTTTTTGGTACCCAAAAGTTCTTGGGTCCTTGGGTGTTAGTTTTGGTACTTTTTGGAACCCAAATTTGTTTCAAATTAGGATTTCTCTTAATATAGCAAGAATGCACTTTTTGTCCTTTTCTTCCACAATAAGTACATGAATGATTAGGATTATTCCTAGAAGATGCATGGGCAAAATAATTTTTAAAATACTTTTGATTTTTTATGAGTTTTATATCCTAAACCTCTTTTATCAAAAACACACCTTTGGTTTTGTAACATAGAATTCAAATTTTTTGTGCTTTTTGTAAAACTATCAACAATATTTCTTAAGTCATTATTTTCCTTTTTCAAAATAACATTTTTTTCTCTAATTTATCAAAATCCTTTTGTTTTAAAATCTCATTTTCAGTTTTTAATAAATGTATTTGACTTTCCAAACTTTCAAAATCTTTTTGCTTTAAAATTTCATTTTCATTTTCTAAAGCTTCATTTATTTCCACCAACTCTTCTAATTGAGATAACATGATTTTTGACTTCTTTTTGAAAGCATTGATTTTTGAATTTTGCTTATCAACTTGCACATGTAAATTTTGGAATGCTTCAAGTAATTCATCATATGAAAGTTTAGGATCATAGTTTAGAATACTTACCTCATCTTCACTTAAAGCCATGAAGCACATGTTTGCCACTTCACAATCTTCTTCTTCATTCTCCTTCAAGATGATTTCATGAGTTATGAGAGAACCCATAAGTTCTTCTAATGGTAGTTGGTGAGGTCCTTTGCTTCTTGAATTGTCGTCACCTTTGGCTCCCAAGAATTTGGTAGACACCTAAGAATCTTTCTCACCATTTCAACATTAGAATAAGATTTACCAAGAGATTTCAAACTATTAATAATATCCGTAAATCTAGTAAACATTTCAGAAATTGATTCATTCGATTTCATCTTAAAAAGCTCATAACTATGAACTAGCATACTAATTTTAGATTCTTTAACTTGACTAGTTCCTTCATGAGTTACTTCAAGTGTGTGCCATATTCTTGTGCCGTAGAACAAGTAGATATTCTATTAAACTCATTTCTATCTAGAGCACAATACAACACATGCATAGCTTTAGCATTCAAACTCAATTTCTTTTTATCATCTTCACTAAACTCTTTAGGTTCTTTAAGCATGCATTCCCCATTTTCAATTTTGGTAGGAACAAAAGGTCCTTCCAAAACAATAGACCACAAATCATAATCAAAAGATTTCAAGAAAATACTCATTCTAGTTTTCCAATAAGAGTAATCACTTCCATTAAAAAATGGAGGTCTAGAGATAGAAAATCCCTCAACATATGAAGTTGAATTAAAAGTTGCCATAGCTCAAAATCGATTAAGATTTAAAAAAAATGAGCAACCTTGCTCTGATACCACTTGTTGACCCAGGTATGGCAACCCAAGAGGGGGGGTGAATTGGGTTTTTTATTTATCAAAACGGATTTGTAAAACTTTTCTTGAAAAAATCAAAATTAGTTCACTCTTTCTTTAAGAATAAAGGTGAAGAAGATGAAATTGGAATTTATCAAAGATGCAATCAAAAGAATAATAATAATGAACAATCACAAGTGTAAGTAAATGTAAAGAGGAAAGAGATAGAAAGAGTGCAAACTCAATTTACGTGGTTCGGCAAATCTTGCCTACGTCCACGGGCCCCTAGCTTCACAAGCTAGGCTTTCCACTAAGTTGTAGAATTTTTTACAACTTGCTTGATGAACAACCTCACCAAGACTTTTTCTTCCAACCCTTGATAACACCACACCAAGAGTTCTTCTTGATGAACAACCTCAACAAGGCAACTTACTTCAACTTCCTTCAACCTTGATAACACCACACCAAGAGTTCTTCTTGATGAACAACCTCACCAAGGCAACTTCCTTCAACCCTTGATAACACCACACCAAGAGTTCTTCTTGATGAACAACCTCACCAAGGCAACTTCCTTCAACTCTTGATAACACACAACAAGAGTTCTCTCAAGGATAACTATTATCCTTTACAATAATATCTCACTCTCACCACAATACAAGAACAAAGATAATTTTTACAACAAAAGTATAACTCTCTTCAAAGAGTAGATAAATAATATAAAAGCTCTCTAGACTTGATATTTCTCTTGCTTTTTGCTTGATAAAATGCTTCTCTTGCACTTCTTGAATGCATGGGAGAATGGCTCCTTTTATAGGCAAATGAGATGAACTTAATCAAGTGAAGACACCAACTCCAAATTTTCTGCCCACCATAAAAACCGTAATCTTGTCCTCCATTTTTGTCAATGTTCCGTTTGAAATTTGAAAATCTGCAAAACATGAAAGATTTTCACATTTGAATAAGCTTTCCAACGCATTAAGAATCAAGACAATTGGATATCTCTATCTTAAGATATGGCCAAAACACCATTCGGTGCTTATGTGAGTTGATTTTTCTTCTCTGTGTCAGTCCACCGAATTGCATGTCAATTATGTCGGTCTTCCATTTGAAATTTGAATTTCTTCAAAACATATGAAATGTGCCCATTAAGTCATCTTTCTAATGCCACAAGAATCAAGTCATTTTGATTTTTCTAGCTCAAGATATGTCCAAAGGAGTATTCGGTGCTCATGTCAGCTGCTTCCATTTGTCTTTCAACTTGCATGATGATTTGGACAACCTTGCACTTGAAATTTGAATTTCATTTAAAACATATGAAATGTTATAAATTGAGTAAGCTTTCAAAGGCTCAAGAATCACATCATTTGGATATTTGTAGAGATATATATGACCAATTGATTGAACATTGCTCATGTATCACATTCCTTGAGTCAATCCTTGTTCTTAAACTTTGATGCCTTTAACATGTAGTCTTCTCCTAGCTTCAACACTTCATTTTAATAAACCCTTCTTGATTTTATAATTATTTCAATAATCTTATTCTTGCACATAAATAAATATATTAGTAAATCTCAATGAATCAATGTGTATTGTTATCATCAAAATTATCATATAGCCTTAGGGCTAACAACATCTTCAGTTGCAAAAGTTGAATAGTAAATGATAGAGAGGTAAAATTTTCACAACCCGGATACAAGGGACACTCTGCTTGTTCAAGTAGCTTAAGATATGTTTCAGTTTCACTATCTACTGGGCAACTACTACCTTCACCGAAATCATTATTTGGAATCCCCATGGCCTCATGTATCATTCCAACCATATCATCACCCCTTGTAGAATCACAACCAACCTCAAAATGTTGGTTAGGTTGGTCAGACTCTATAGTTGTATATTGTTCACCATGTAAGGTCCACCTCTTGTACGTTCTTAAAAGCCCATTACATATTAAATGCTCCCTAGCTGTGTATCTATCCATAAGATATCGATTGTGACATTTCTTACATGGACATAATATTCTATTGTCATTCACTAAATTGCCAAAGGCAAAATTTAGAAATCCCTCCACCTCAGTGAAATATGCTCGACAACATCGATTTGGTAAGTCAATCTAACTCTTATCCATGAGAATTTCCCTTAAAAGTAATAACAACAATATTTACATCAATACAAATTTATTCATGCACAAGTGAATAAATATAATATGAAACCTAGTTGCAAACATTTATCTAAAAGGTTGGTGGTCCTATCCCATTCAAGAATGCATAAGTTTGTACTATAAAGTAGTAGTCACAAGTTGCTCCATCTCTAAAGAAAATTCGGCAGCATTTCCCTATAGTTCTCCAAGTACACATAGATATAGTTGATTGAATTCATGTGTTATTTCGATGTTCGAAAATCCACACAAAATAGACAATCATCTATTATGTACTGAGAGAACATGAGGAAATGTAACCAAATTTTCTGATAAGATGGAACAAAACATGACCAACTAATTTACAATACAAACTTATGCATGCTCGAACTGTCCAAATCTGGACAATTCAAGAATCATTACTAGACATACACTCTTCGTTGTCATCTTTGGATGAAAATGAAGAAAAATATATGTCAAATAATAATTCTTGAACGGGATCTAAGCTTATATGCATGAATGACAATTGAATATAACCATGTTAATAAACTTTTCAACGAACATAAGAAAACATAATATTTATAACAAAGTATAGAATCGGGATCCATATTTTATGTGAAATAACTTGTGGCACCTTCTCGTTTGGGCTCTATTGGTTTGTAGTAACTACAATGCCCACCAAGAAGGCAACATATTAATTTCAAATAAGGAAAACCCTATTAGTTTACAAGTTGTTGGGTTGGTTTATATTGTTATTTAGTGGGCTGGTTTGCTATATTCTGTCAATTGTTAATGGGAGCTAGTTTGGTACATTTTTTTAGTGGGCTTCAATTTTTGTTTTCCTCGGTTAGTGTGGGCTAGTTTTGGTTGTTATGGATGTACTTGGTTGGTTGGGTTTAGGAATTAGGATTAGCGAGTTGGGTTTAAGAATTGGGTTTAGTGAATTGGGTTGTGGTTATCTTTGGTTAGTGTAGGCTGATTTTTTGATATGAATTGAGTCAGTTAGTATGATTTTCTTTTGGGTTAAGTGATTTGGGGTGGGCTTTGATTTTAACATGGGCTGCTTTCTCCTTTTTTGAGTAAGTATTGGATGGTTGGGCTGGTAGGCCTTCTTGGCAAAATGTGGGCTGGTTGGGCTGCTTTTGACCTATTTGGGCTAGGTGTGGGATGGTTAAAATGGGCTGTTATGTCATTTTTTGAGTAAGTGTGGGCTAGTAGGGCCTTCTTGGCAAAGTGTGGGCTGGTTGGGCTGCTTTTGACCTGTTTGGGATAGGTGTGAGATGGTTTAAATGGGCTGTTATGTCATTTTTTGAGTAAGTGTGGGCTGGTAGGCCTTCTTGGCAAAGTGTGGGCTGGTTGGGCTGCTTTTGACCTGTTTGGGCTAGGTGTGGGATGGTTAAAATGGGCTGTTATGTCATTTTTTGAGTAAGTGTGGGCTGGTAGGGTGTTCTTGGCAAAGTGTGGGCTGGTTGGGCTGCTTTTGACTTGTTTGGGATAGGTGTGGGATGGTTTAAATGGGTTGTTAAGTCATTTTTTGAGTAAGTGTGGGCTGGTAGGCCTTCTTGGCAAAGTGTGGGCTGGTTGGGCTGCTTTTGACCTATTTGGGATAGGTGTGGGATGGTTTAAATGGGCTGTTATGTCATTTTTTTAGTAAGTGTGGGCTGGAAGGGCGTTCTTGGCAAAGTGTGGGCTGGTTGGGCTGCTTTTGACCTGTTTGGGCTAGGTGTGGGATGCTTTAAATGGGCTGTTATGTCATTTTTTGAGTAAGTGTGGGAGGTTTTAAATGGTCTTCTTCTGCCCCTCTTTTGTTCATTGACTACTACTACAGAATCTACTTTCACTACCTTATTCCACAAAGACATTATCCACTTCTCTTTTTTGGTAATCTTCTCTTGTTAACCGAATTTAATATAAATTGAAGGCTACATTCAAAAACTTCTTCCACTGGTAAATCATACACTTTTTACTGCTATACTCTAACCTTGTTCAAGTATTTCCAAGCTAAAGTCTACTTTAATAATCTCTTGCAGTAAAAAAAAAAATATAATCACTTTTTACTTTAATAATACAGAAAAATTTGTATCAACAGTTAGCCAAAAATTAATGGCAGTAAATATTTCAAATAGTAACAAGGTGCGAACAAATTTGCAAAAAATATCAGCATGCTGTAAATTAATAATAATCAGACTACTTCAATTTTAATTCAAAGCAAACCAAAACAGCAATTTACCACAAATGAGGTTGTTGAGGATGCTGGAAATTAGGCTTGATAGTAAGCTGCAGATAAAATAATTAAGTAGTAAATTAATAATAATCTACAGACTTAAATTAAATTAAGTAGGCTCACTGTTATTTATCTTAATAAATAAAATAAACAGCAATATTTGTAAGTCTACAATAATTTAGTAATAAATTAAACATCAATAAGAGCATGAGATGCATTATGGGGTTGATGCATTAAAAATGGGGTTTATTTATTTATCAAAAACGATAACTACCATAAGCAGCATTTACATATTTTGCCAGCTGGTTAATATTTGCCATATCTCTTCAATAACACATGGCAGAGGCACATGCTGTTAGTTAGCAGCCTATAATTTTAGTTCATCAAACGCATCACATCAAGACTCAAATACTGGGTCTGGCCATGGAGTTAACCCTTTAGAGTTTGTTGAACAATCCTTTAAAGTTCAAGTTCAACTACCCTAAATTGTAAAACTGTGAAGCCTCTGCAACAGCAGAAATTTTCTGGGAATAGACCTTCCTATATACTGCAAATTTTAGAGTTTAGCATTTAAAATATTTTGAACTAATTATTCCAACACTAAGGAAAGAAAAATACAGAAACAATTATAAGAGAGACTGACTCTTGCGTATGGGGAAGTTGTATGTATTAAACTTGTTTAAGGAAAAAGCTCTGAAATGCGACTCATAATTTATTGGGGGCCCGATGGGTGACTGGTTCATATGAATTACTAAATGTGGCAGAAATGAAAATGCTTGATCAACTAAACAGGTTCTTCACGTTCCTAAAGACAGATATTGTAGAAAATAATCACCCTTAATCTCTATTCTAATCGCCATAAGAGACCAACGCTACGAGCATTGCAGCTAGCAAGCTAGATTTATAGTTTTTAGATTAATTAAATCTATAAAAAGTGATATCAACGTTGATGGAATAATATAGATGTGTTATAGCTAGATTCAATCAGAAAAATTGATTAAGAAGTGCACATATTGGAGAAACCATCATTCTCCAGTGATGTATTGCTAATTTCTATCATTTAAGCGGGCAAATGGTCATTATACCAGATTAATTAAATCTGGTACATTTCCATTTATGGAGTGAGCATTTCATTTCCTGGTGCATATGTCTGCTCGTGTATGAAGGAAGCAGGGTGTCCAAAATTCTTGACATGGAATTCACAAATGGTCATTATAGGACTATCACAACCACAATTCATAACAAGTCAGTCATTTACTTCACAAACTTCTAGAATATATAAGCTTCTAAAATCATACGAGGCTTATGAACAAACTAATAAATAAACTAACATTTGAAGCCACAAAACACAAGGTCATTATTAAAGCAAAGAACTTTCACTTACCTTTCCCACAAAAGTAATTTGAATTCTGTTTGAGGAGAGAATAAATTGCCTTGATTGTAGCAACAGAGCTAAACCTAAGCTTAAAAAGTGAATCAAATGGTCAAATACAGACATGGTTACCAAATAAAAACTCATAACAAGAAATTGCTAGCAACCAAGCATGCAGCTGATAATTTCATTTGCAGAAATTTCGTCAATCACATAGCTTCACTTTAATAAAAGCTAACATCAGCCAAAACAGAAAACAAAGATGAAACCTGCATAGACCACATAGTGCATTACCTGATTCAATCCTCCAACATATCTTGTCCTTTTTATCGGCGTAGTAAATAGCAACTTTTCTTGTAGTGAAAGATGGATATTAATTAATTAATACATTGCGGTGTTTATTTATTAATTAACAGATTTACTAAAAAAAAGAGATATATATATATATATATAAATAGAGAGAGAGAGAGAGAGATTATATGTATATATGCTGCAGAGCACATGACTGTTTACAACACCCTCACATCATAATTCTAATAGAACCGTGCATCAACGTGTTTGTGCCAGTTCGAGGCAGTATAGAAGAAAAGAAGGTTACAAACTAGCCAGCCAGCTAGCCAGGGCAGCGAGTAAGCACTGACTGAGTTCAAAAGGAGAGAGTACATTAAAAGAGAGTGTGTGTATAACAATATACATTAATATGTTATTATAATTTCATTATAGATTATTAGAATGGATTAACTTGGGATTATTTTAATTTTGTATATTATGCAAAATTGGTTCAGATGGGTTAAAGTTGAGTATTAGTAAGAACAAAGTGGAAACTTTCAACCACCCTTCAAACTACCTATAAGAACCATTCAATGTTTTCAAGTGTTTTGGGCTAAGGTTTTCTGAATTGAAATGTCCTTTCGGGTATGTCAAATTGTGTTTGACTTGTTGCATTCACCTATAAATGAATCAGATTCTGATGATCAGTAAAGTCCTTGAGCTACCATGCATGTAGTGTACTTAGGGTTATAACAGGGAGTGGCGTTTTTTATTTCAAGTTCCAATATATGAGTAGCTACCAATTCCTGATGATCATCAGTACTTGGATGGTCGCTGTTTAGATCAAGAAATTACTGATATAATACCTAATTAGCCAGACTGTTTCTTACTTAATTACTGTTTAACTACATTAGTGGAGCAGATATCAGCCAGTTACTCGCTCATCCCATATATGAAAATCACAAATAAAAAACACTAACAATACCTTGACCTTTATTTTGCCCTAAGCTGGATAGAACTTCCAAGATCATTTCAGGTTATCCTTTTCAGAACCTAATTGGTATAGATTTTCTCTACAATGTTGTAAACATATAGAACTTCATAGAAAATAAATTTAACTTATAAGAGATTAAAAAAATTCTTAACTAACCATAAATAATTAAAAAGACGAAAATTAATTAACTTAGATTGGGAGAAGGTCTATATATATATATATATATATAAGCATGGGAATTATGGAGTTTGCTGGTGAGAGTAAAATCGAGTCAAATATTTTATAATTTATCTATTTTTTCTTTTACTTGATGTTGTAAGTTAACCCCATTCCCTTGCATATTTGTAGGAAGACTCTTCCCTACCCTCTCCTATTTGTGGCTCTTTCAAATGTGCTTTCGTCTTTTTAGCAAGGAGCCAGCAGGCCAATAGGGAGCCCTTGTAAATTTTTCTAAATAATAGTGCCATAATTTTTAAGAATATTATATTAATTTTAACCTTCAAAATAATCAAAACAAGATTTAACCTATCTTACTCCTTTACAGTCTACAAAAAGTAAGGCTATATAACCAGGATACATAATTATATACGTGTCTTGTTATGTTTTGGAGTGAAAAGTAAAGCACTTTTTAACACACATATCAACTTCTGATAACAATCAAGATCGTCTCCTAAGTCTTGCTTCCAAATGTTTTCACTACTTCAATTCCTTTACATAAGTTCCTATTTTGATTATCAACTCTCTGCAATAGTACTAAATTCTAAATTAATAGTTAACTTTAATATTACTCTTGTAACTTGCAAGGCTATGAGCTTATATAATGTGTGTACATAGATATGTATTCTATTCAAATAATTCTCAACTAAAAATAATACTTTTAATAAACATATAGGAAACTGATCAAGGAAAGGAGAAAACAAAAGAACAGAAAGCGATCCACGTAAAATATTAGGGTTAAGAGTACTGCACTGAAGAGCAAGTCATCATCAGTTAACAATTGGATCAATATTATATGTTTATGAAGCTTTTCTTTTAATGTAATCTTGACTAACTTGATTCCCTCTTGGCTTTCAAATTAGATTTCTATAAACTGATCATACAGTATTCAAATGTACAAGACAATTTCCTTCTCTGTTTGTGAAAAAGCTACTCAAACAAAAAATAGTTGGTGTTGTATACAACAGGGCCAATCTACCTGTAAAAGTATACCATCTAAAATTGTTTAATTGGTTCATTATGTCAAAATGAGGGCTGAAACATGTTAAAATTTGAAATTACCAAACGATTGAAGAAAATGCCAGTTCTAAGTACTAATAGTAATTGGTAAAGTGAACTAAGATTCAACAAAAGCAATAGTAGCAACAAATCAAATGATAAATGCCGCTAACATCTGAAATAGCACTCAAAAAATGAGTAATGATAGTTATGAAAGAAGAACAGTCAGTGGAACAGTCACAACAGCTTGCACATGGAATCATACACAGCTTGCACATGGAATCATACGCAGTTATGCAAGCCAACCAACCAATGACCATAAACCCACTCAAACAAACAAACAAAAATTATGACATCATTTTAACAAAAGCGAAAAAGGCGTTACAGTAAGTTAAGTGTGAACCAAAAAAGGACAGATTCTTACAAATGCTAAGCACTTTCCCCAGGAAAAGGTTAAAGGACACGACACAATAACCATGCAAATAATTGAATCTTCCACTGTGAGTTGAATGATTCATTTACTATCTTATTTATCAGTTCAAAACAATGGGGGAAAGGGGAATCAAAATTGAATTTGAAACGCTCACCACTGCTGTCGTTATTAATCACCACAGTGAGTTGAATCTTCCACTGCTGTCACCAGCATCACAAACACCACCATTTCAGAACTTCATTGCAGCTTCAGAACCTTACTCATCCAGAAATATCACAATGAATTTCAACAACATTGTGAGCAAAAAAAAAGTTTCTTAACAATTAAGCAATAAAAATTTTCTAACAAACAAAAGACAAGTAGATACCTACATACCTTTAACTTTTTCTAGGTGAGCTATTGAACTCTTCTCCTGACTTAATGAGAGGACAATGTTGGATGAACCTGAAAGGAAATTATCAACTTGATAGTAATTATAATCATGATATTTGATTTCTTCATCATATCAAAAAGTTATTCCTATTTCATTAAACATGTAACATTGTATTCCTCGAATATTAGCTTAAAGAACAGAGAAAAAAAAGCAAGTCATGAACAGATGACTAGCAGGGTTCAATTATTGTAAGAGACTACTTAAAGTGTCTCAGTTTAAAAGATCTGAAGTAAACTAAACATATAACTAATTTATACAACGAAATACCACCTAAAACCATCAAAAAATCATGACTCACACATACATAGTTTGAAAGATACAACTTCAATCACGCACTCTAAACAACTCATTTAAGATCTTTCTAACAACCTGCTTTGACTACAGAATCAATCAAAATCAAAATTAGCATATTAGGGACTCACATTTTCGCTATTTCTTACATGAATTGCTTACATTCTATTCCAACAACCGCAACACAAAAGACTACAGAGAGGTAGAAACCAATAATCCTATTGCTACAACCAAACAGTCTGCTCCTCTTACTGATGCAACTTCATCATCTCTTAACGTTGAACACATATGCAGTTAAACATCCATAGAACACAAAGCATTCTACAGCCAATTTTTTGAAATAGGACAACTGAACATAGTGCAAAAACCAAAACTAGTAGAGGCTTGGTTTCTATAAGAGTAAAAATCAGCCGGACTTGAACTATTTACAGAGCAAATAAAAGCAGGAAACCGAGATGGATGAGACAAGACCAACAGGAAATTGACAAGCGGGAACACAAAATCGGTAGAGAAATTTTTAGCAGGTAAGAGGTAAACCTTACCTTCTGTTATCACTGGATTGATGAGTAGAGAAGAAGAAGACGCAAGCAAGCATTGAGGAGCTGCAGCTGCGAGGCAGACAAGAGAAAGGGAGATCTTGACACAACCGGGAAAATTGATTGTGACCGCCAGAATCGATTACGCAGCAACGAGAACAGCCAAATTCGTTTGCGAAGCAACGAGAACTGCCAGACTTGATTGCAAAGGAAGGAGAAGTGATTAGAAGCAACGGCAAAATGCGAGATGATGCGAGCAAATGATAGGCAGACTCAATTGGGGGATGTAATGGGGGAGGATTGAGAGAAAATGTGCGAGGGAAATTGAGAGAATAAGCGGGATTAGGGCAAATTGATTTGGGATATTTTGGCATTTATACGGCGGTTTAAAAACCACCGTAAATAGGTTCGCTATAAGTTTCTGAGGCGGTTTTTAAAAACTGCCGTAAAAGTCCGCCGTATACAGGCCTTTTTCTTCTAGTGTATGAAATGTGCTCCATTAAATTGTCTTTCTAATTCTTAAGAATCAAGTCATTTTGATATCTCTAACTCAAAATATGGACAAAATACCAATCACTGCTTAATCAGTAGATTTTTTTCCTTGTGTTAGTCCACCAACTTGCATGATGATTGTGTCAGCCTTCCATTTGAAATTTGAATTTCTTCAAAAGATATGAAATGTTCTTCATTAAATCATCTTTCTATTGCCTTAAGAATTATGTCATATGGATATCTCTAGCTCAAGAAATGGACTAAAGACCATTCAGTGCTGATGTCAACAGATTTTTCTTCCAAGTGTCAATCCACCAATTTGCATGATGATTATGTCGGCCTTCCATTTAAAATTTGAATTTCTTCAAAAGATGTGAAATGTTCTTCATTAAATCATCTTTACAATGCCTCAAGAATCAAGTCATTTGGATATTTATAGAGAAATATATGTCCAATTAATTAAACATTACTCATGTGTCACATTCCTTGAATCAAACCTTGTTCTTAAACTTTGGTGCCTTTAACATATAGTCTTCTCCTTAGCTTCAACACTTCTAATAAGCCTCTTCTTGATTTTACAACTATTTTATTGATCTTATTCTTGCACATAAATATTAATGCTAGTAGAACCTCAATGAATCAATGTGTATTGTTATCATCAAAATTAGCATGTAGCCTTAGGGCCAACACATCCACACTTCTCACTATAAATCTTGGCTGCTAAAGGAATGGGCTCATCTTCTGTCCTCTCAATGATCTCCTTAGGCTCTTCTTCTTTGGGATTTTTGACCTTGGGCTCTTCAACCTTGAGTTTTTCAATCTTAGGTTTCTTCTTTGTGGCCACCATTCTAGTGGACCCTTCTGGTTGTTTAAGCTTGGACTTCTCCCTTCCCTTGGCTCTCTCGACTTTGCTCAGTCTACTTTTTTCAAAGGAGTCCATGGTCCTCATTCAAGCCTGACCTAACCATGTTGGTCATTGGAAGAGTACCTAGTTGTAGTTGGGTTATGGATTGCTTCTCATGTTGGGCTCATGTGTCTCTAGGTCAAGAATCTAGCCCTTGTCAATCAAATCTTGGATCTCGTGACGAAGATGAGTGTAATCATTGGTCTTATGCCTGGTAACTTGGCAGAATTCACACTTCTGGTGATGCCTCCAATTCATTGGCAACAGATTTTGAAGCTCTCTTGGTGGCAATGGCTGCAAGATCCCTTCGACTCTCAATCTTGCAAAGATCTTGGATAATGGTCTTCCTAAATGATTGAACTTCCTTTGCTAAGTCACCTTCACCTCAACATGCTTCGTGCTAGACCTATTAGCTTGATGATATTGCCCCTGACTTCTTCTAGGGTCACTATTGTTGCTTCTTTTCTACCTGGACTCCAAATCTTCTATTTGAATGCTCGAGCCATACAAGTCTTCAAATGTTTTGATAGGGAAGCCCACAAGCCTATCACTGATAAAGGCATGGGCTTCATTGATTACCATGCAAATGTGGTCCTTCTCCACAGGCCTAAGGGTCATCCTGGCGGCCTTGGCCCTCCAACAACAAGATACTCTGAGAAGGTCTTATTAGGCTTCTGATGCATCGTCTCCAAATCTCTCAAGGTTACCCTTAGTTGGGTATTGTGGCAGTATTGCTCTACAGACTATTCGAAAAGCTCATTCAAATCTTCTTGAACTCTCTTAGGGATGTCATGGTACCATACTACTGCATCATCTTCTAGGGATAGCATAAAAAAATTCAATATGTGCTCCTTTGACAAAGGAGTGGTGGCCATAACAGCTGCATACTATCTCAAGTGCGTCTTTGGATTGCCCTCTCTATTGAATTTGGGCAAGTTCGATAGGCAGAATTTCGATGGCAGATCCTTGTACCCGATAAGTATGATATTGCCTAGGTCTTCGACCCCTTTCAACCCCTTCTTCTTCAAGAAGCATTGGACCTTCTCCATGTCGTTGGCCAACTACTTGACCAATTTGGGCTCTTGATTAATTGGGCTTTTCCCCTATTTCTACCTTGGTTAGTCTCATCATCACCATCACCATTACCCTCGGGTGGTAGTTGGTTTATGCAGTTAGGCCTATTTCATAGAGCTTCAATGAGTTGGGCCATTTGTTGTTGATAAGCGGTAATGACAGCCCTCACTTGAGCCATTTCAACATTGTTGTTGTTGAGTGCAGACATTTCATTAATTGGTTCCTCTTGCCTTGTCAAATGACCACCTGTCTAACCTAATTTATGATGGCTGCAAAACAAAGGTGTTAATGTCATGCATGCATGCATGTATGCATGATGTGATGTGTGCTCGTACAAGGGTATAGACATACTTTCAAACATCCAACCTTATCTCTCCCATACATGTAAAGTTGAGTCTTTGTTCCTAGGTTCTTTAACCTCATTCCCAAGTCATCATCATGGGATGTGGGAATACGAGATTCTCTCACCTAATTCTAAAAAGCATGTTGATGTTGGATTCTCTATGCTTATCATAACATGGCTTCTAAATGTCATGATAACCCCAACTTGTGGCAATGTCCCCATATTGTTCTCATGGGTGATTTAACATGTGGCATTCATTCATGATTTCATGAGCTTAAGTTGTTGTTAATCTAGTCATGGGGAATTAACATCCATAAACATGCATTTCAGCATGGGTTTTGGATATTCATCCTATTGAAAATTTCTAGAGTTGTCTACAGCTTGAGTCTCAAGGTCAAATGGTCTAAGCTCCTTCGAGCAAGAGATGTCTCTTTGGGCCAATCTATTTTTATACCAATTCAATGGTACGTGCTTAAAGTTGGTGACACCAACACGAGTCGTCTAGGGGACAAATGGAGCAAAAGACTTCTCATGCCAATGCCACATGCCTAGTTTAGGCAGTTCGTGTTTATTGTGTGCCAAAGTGTAGTGATGCAAGGACTCAAAATATCAACATGAGGCATTAGAATTTGGTATCCCTTTCGAAATCAACCTCTCTTATCCCTAGTGAAGCATCACTATGAATGGGGCTTTTATCTTGTCAAAGTGTTTGCGACCTCAACACTGTGTCAAAGCCTCTTTGAAGACTTAAGGGAACACAAACGAGCCATGGGCACATCTAGAGAAATAGAGTTGCCACCCAATTGATCCAATTATTCAATTGAGAATGAATAAGGGCAATCTGATCCCTCGCTTCAGGTCCTAAACTACCCTCATCCTTCAGAGGTGGGTTCGAGATGTTAGGTACGAGCCATTTGCCTCGCCCAGATCAAAATCCAGCCTCCACTAGGTTATACCAAATTAAAATAACTTATCTTGTTACATAGTCCACTTAAGTTATTCATTTTATGCACACATTCCATTTAATCTTCATTAGAGATGTGAGGTGATTATTCAATCAAACAACAGTTATATATTCATTCAAATAAAAAGGAAGAAGAATAGAGTCACATTTCTATCATACATGGGGGAAGGGAAAGAGGATTACATCACTTTATTCTTCAATAATAAATTCTATAAAATATACATTCATCCATAAATTCTAATATTAAATATAAATGGTTCATTCGAGACTTAATAGATGATGAATTTCTCATCACCATATGTGAGTCTATTCCATGTCTATTAAACCTCCACATTCATTCATTTAGACATTCATTCCAAGTAATGGTCCTTCACTATCAATGTGAGTCCACCATCACTTCATGACAATCATACAACAACACTTCTAACGTGATACATTCATAAAATTATTTATACATTCGAAAATCAAACTAAGCCATAATCTAACATCATGACATTTTAGCCTATATTTGATAATTCTATCATGACATTCTACCTATTGTTATTCTAGCATAATTCATATTAATTCATGTTATCATAGCATTTCTAGCCTAATTCAATCAATGGAAGTCAAACAAGGCTCGTCTAGCCCAATCAAAGCATTCAAGGTGCACTATGGTAATTCTTACCTATTTTACGTAATTTCCTAGTATATATCAAAGCAAATATAAATTCTCCTAGCATAATTCTAATCATGTGCTCCTAAGCATATTTTTGAGCAGTCGCAAAGAAAATAGATTCCTAGACATGCTTCTAATAAAAAAGGGAAAGCAGACTTACGGCAACACGTTTATCCGTCTTGCAAAACAAACAAGAGTTAGAACAGTTCATAATGACCCTAGCATGCTTCTAAGCATCAAATTAAATCTTAAACATGCTTATTATAAGCAAGAAAAGTAAACAAGAAAATAGGAGAGAGAAGAAAGGACTGCTCTCAAGATGTATCCTTTGCAGGTTTAGAGCAATAGAAGGCCTAAAAAACTATAAACTGGAAAAGACTTCTTGAATTCTTAAGCGTGTCTTCAAGAGGGAGAAGAGATTATTATTCTCAATAATCAGCGTATCTTGTAAAGTGAGAAGGGGTTTGTTTATATCGAGAAGAGGTGATGCTGAAAAAGGAAGCAAAAAAGGAAGGTCTTAATTGAAAATTTCTAAAAATACATGACCAACAGTCAGGCGGCTGTTGGCAAACCATCGGGCGACTGTTAGTCAATAGCTGATTGGCTGTTTGACAGTCAGGCGGCTGTTGCTCAATAGTCGAGCAACTATTTGATAGTGGGGTTGTTGTTCCCATTTGGTCTTTACTATTTTGGCACTTTGCACTGTAGTCCCTTCTAACCTTCGTCTGTTCAATCATGGATAACTTTTTGAGTCTGTAAATTTCTATAAAGACTAGACATCTATAGCTTCACAGCGATATATACTCATCAACAGATTCCTTCTAGATTAATTTTTGTGATTTTTTGAAGTCACATGTCAGTTTTTAAGACCTTTTGATCTATTCCTTCTCACCCCTTTCCTCTTCAGCTTCCAAGGGCATTTCG
Source organism: Boswellia sacra (assembly GCA_013180625.2). Lineage (NCBI taxonomy): Eukaryota > Viridiplantae > Streptophyta > Magnoliopsida > Sapindales > Burseraceae > Boswellia > Boswellia sacra. Next base: position 22,259 of record SNVD02011694.1, read on the forward strand.
TTCATTCGTTTCCCTCAACATTCATCTCCACTTCATCATCGCACCTCAAAAAATCCAATGCCTACATAATCCCATAGAACAAAGTTTAGAAGTGTGGCCATTCAAAATTGAAATTAGTGGATGACAAGTAAAAGATGAACATAAGTTTGAGTTCGTGCTCTCAATTAAAACCTAGAATGGTTGCATGACTATGGGTAAGATAACCTTGTAATTTTCTTTGTCATACTTGACCTTAGCCTATCATTATAAGCTTGATAAAGCTCTAACGATCCCTGATGTTGTGATAAGCCTATATTAGTGGAGAGTGGTGTAGGAAGCGACCTTATGGTAGTCCTTCTATCTTTAGAGATTAATCACTAGTTTTTATTTAAATAAAGCTATTGGAGTCTCAATAACTTAAGTATGATTGGCTATACACACACATGAAGAATCTTGAATGAAGCAATTATGGCATTAGAATCGAAATTGGAAAAGATCACGATGTCAATGCATTACCTTTAAGAAATCTTTGAAGAGATCAAATGTGAATCAAATTGATGCACAACTCACATTTTGCATTTCAACTTATCGTTGGAGGATATTGGATGTGTTGAAAACATGTTAAAAAGAAGAAAATCTGCCAATAGTTCCCATCAATGATATCAAAGAAGACAACTTTGCCACCAATAGTGAAGAAGCAAGATATGTGGAAGAAATTAGCCATTTCATCCAGCATGGATGTCTACAAAAAAGGAGGAATAATGCCCTTAAAGTTAGATAAAGAAATTCCTCAAGACAGTGCTAAACTTTTCATACAGGGGGCAAAGAATTGCCCATTCATCTTGAGAAGTGAAAAGAAGCAAGGGGCAAAGAATCGCCTAATCATCTTGAGAAAGAAAAGAAATAGGGGGCACAGAATTGTCCATTCATCTTAAGAAGTGAAAAGAAGCAAGGGGCGAAGAATTGCCCAATTATCTTGAGAAAGAAACAAAGGTAGGGGCAAAGAATTGCCCATTCATCTTGAGAAGTGAAAAGAAGCAAGGAGGCAAAGAATTGCCCAATCATCTTAAGAAAACATTGGAAGAAGACATTTATCTTCAAGAAACAATCTCCCTTGAAGAAGGAATTCGAAGTCTACCTCAAAGAAGGGATCTTGAAAAAGAAATTTCAAGTTCACCTTAAAGAAGGAAGTTCAAATTTTAAGTTTAACTTGAGGAAGGGATTTAAAGAAGAAGAACTTAGAGAAAATTTGAGTAATATGGAATTGGACAACCAATCGACACATGTGGAAATAATTCATACAAAGACAAGAAAGCAATTTGTTAAAGAACACATTGAATAAGGTAAACTTTGAATTGATTTGAAAATATCAAGAGATGTTTGATGTTTTAGAGGAACTAGCAAGAACAATGAAGAAATCCCCAGTGAATCCAAGAGGGTACAATATATCAAGAACTATCCTTAGTGAAGATTAAGAATCTATAAAACAAGTGAAGGGAGACAACAAGTACTAAAAAAATAAGGCTCGAAACCGAGTGAATGAAAGGTCTAAAGACCAAAAAAATGCAATACGTAGAATTCTCCCCAGTGAGTTTGAAGAAATTAAAAAGTGAAGAATATAAGTAAGAAGCACTTGAAAGAAGGGCATGAAGCCCAACAAATGCAAAAGTCTGAAGAGATCAAAAAAGAATGAAGAATACTTGGCTAAGGGCATGAAGAATGAAAGGTCTAAAGACCATGAAACATTGCATGATAGACGTTTTCCCCAGTCGACATACATTAGAAGAAACTCTAAGAAGTTGGTGTACTTTAGAGCGTTTAAAACCCTTAGAATAGGCACAAGCCCTAAGAAGAAGGTCATCAAAGAGTGTTAAAAACCTTAAGAAGTAGGTGCACTTAAGAGTGTTTGAAGCCTTTAGAATAGATACATACCCTACGAAAAGGCGTACCACAGAGTGTTTAAAAACCCCAAGAAGTAGGTGTACTTAAGAGTATTTTAGGCCCTTAGAATAGGCATAAGCCCTAAGAAGAGGCCCATTGAAGAGTGTTAAAAACCCTAAGAAGTAAGTGCATTGAAGAATGTTAGGAACCACAAGAGGTAGGTGTACTAAAGATGTTAAAAACCCTAAGAAGTAAGTGCAATGAAAAGTCTTATAAACCTTAGGAAGTAGGTGCACTTACAAGTGTTTCATCTTAGCATCATAAGGATGTACCTAATTGTGAACGGGGCTTTCATACCACCAGAGCATTGGCGACCACGACACTGTGTCAAAGCCTCTTTTGAGACTTAAGGGAACATAAACGAGCCATGGGCACGTCTGGAGAAAAGAGTCACCACCCAATTATTCAATTGGGAATGGATGGAGGTAATCCGATCCCTCGCTTCAAGACCTAAACTATCCCTTTTAGAGAGGGGTTCGGGAAGTGAGGCACGATCTCTCAACTCGCCTGGATATAAATCCGGCCTCTACTTGGGAAATACTAAATATAAATATCTCGTGCTGTTTCTTAGTCCACTTAGATTATTCATTTTATTTTCTTTAAGCATGCAAGGTGATTGTTCAATCAACAACAATTGTATATTCATACAAAGAAAGAGGGAGGAGAATAGATTACATTTCCGTCATACATGGGGGAAGGGGAGAGAATTACAACGTTTGTTATTCAACAATAAAATAAAACATTCCATACATTCATGTATTTGAACATTTATTTTAACTGATGGTCTCTCACCATCAATGTGAGTCCATCATCACTTCATGGCATCATACAATCACACTTCTAATCATGATACATTCATAAACGATCAAACAAGGCCATAATCTAATATCATGACATTCTAGCCTAGATTTTGATAAATTCTATCATAGAAACTCTACCTATAGCTATTCTAGCATATTCGTTTGAAATATTCATGGCATTTCTAGCCTAACATATCATTCATGGCATATTCTAGTCTAATATATGGCATTCATGGCATATTCTAGCCTAATTCAAACAATCACCAGTCATAGCATTCAAGGGCAAAATGATAATTCTAAATTTTCTATGCTATTTCCTAACATTCATCAAAGCAAATAAGTTTTCCTAGCATGATTCTAATCATGCGCTCTTAAGCATAATTCTAAATATGTTTTCCTAATCATGATTCTAAGCATTCGCAAAGAAAGTAAATTCCTAAGCATGATTCTAAAAAATGAAAGTTTGTGGACTTACCTTGACACGCTTATCCATCTTACAAAACAAATTGGGTTAGAATAATTCATAATAACCCTAATCATGCTACTAAGTATAAAAATAAAACCCTACACATGCTTTTTCTACGCAAGAAAAATAAAAGAGAAAATAGGAAGGAGGAGAGAACTCTGCTCTCAAGATGTACCTTTATCGGGTTTATAGCAATAGAACGCCTAAAAAAAATTATACTGGAAAAGATTTTTCGAATTCTCGAGTGTGTCTTCAAGAGGGAGAAGAGATGACTGTATTCGACAATCGATGTGTCTTGAGAAGTATGACTAAGGTGTGCTTATATAGGCTTTCCCTAGAGTGAAAATATGATAAAAAAATCGATGTGGGATTCGGATGAACAGTGCCAGTGAACATGATTGGATGAATAGTACTGACTGGTTGTTTGACCGATGGTGAATAGTATTAAGAAAATAGTAAAACGAACAATATCAAACAAGCAATCCTGGTCGGCTATTTGACGGCGATAAACAGTATCTATTAACAGTAAAAAGTGAACAGTTCAGATGAATAGTGTAATTATTGTTTGCCCCTTCATATTTTACAATTTTGCAATGCAGTCTATTCTGACCTTTATGTATTCAATTGCTTATAACTTTTTGAGTTTAACTCCATTTTGTGATCCGTAAATTTCTATGAATACTAGACATCCGTAGCTTCACAACTATATGATTCACCGTCAAATTCCTCCTAGTTTTTTTTTTTTGTGATTTTTTGAATTCAAACGTCAGTTTTTGAGACCTTTCACCAACTCTATCTCACCTTTCCTTTCTTGGCCTCCAAGGGCATTTTGGTCATTATTTTTACCCAATTTTCATCTTCATTCCTTCATCTAGCCTCAAAAATTCAGTGTCTGACACATCCGAAAAAGGATTGTCTCCCAAGTATAGGAGTGTCGAAGTAATAAAACCCGGTGAGACCGGGTTCGATGATTCTTGTGAAATGCAATCTTGTAGACAATTAAATCAGCTTTCCAAAACATTAAGAATTGCACCATTCTGATCTATAAATAGAGAGTTATGTCCATTTTACCGAACCTGTAACGAAACCAAAATTAAGAGAAATTAATTCCAAAGAAGCAAATGCTACAAATATGCTTAAGTTGAGGAATTTAATGACACTATTAATGCAATATGATGAACTAAACTCTTATTAAACATGCATATTTAAGTGTTCATCACACCCCCCAACTAGCTTATTGCTAGTCCCTAGCAATTAAAGCGTTATTATTTAGAAGTGATTTATAGAATTTTACATCCAAGGTGGTCATTATTGCACTCTCCTTGATTTTATCCAAATAAACAAACTCTCAACTGATTTTTTTTTTAAATGACTCATGTACCCTTCAGTCAAGATATCCACAAACCTTCTTTTGTGCTCAGTTGACACATGACTATGGGGCTTATTAGAAATAAGCCATATCGGTTCTAGTATTTGTTAAGGCTAACAACCTTAGGTAGGGGATATTCATTCATTTTATACATTTTTTTCTTTTTCTTTTTTTTTGTTTTGAAAGAATGCATCTTTAACCCATGTAGCGAGCCTTAGGCTAATGACTCCCAGACCAGTTGGCCTTAGGGCATTAGGTGTTAAGACACCCCTTCGAGCTTAACGACTCGGGTTGCCGATGCTTTATTTTTGCTTAGAAACTTGTGGATAGTGCAATGTTCAATCCCATTAAGCTTTCTCCTTAATCCATGTAGCGAGCTTTGGGCCAATAGCTCCCAAACCAGTTGGTCTTAGGGTATTAGGTGTTGAGGCACCCCTCGGGCTTAATTGCTCGAATTAAGGAGGCTACAAGACCAAACTTATCCACCATTGCTTTCTCTCTTTTTTTTTTCTTTTATTTTTCATTTTTTCATTTTTTTTAAACTTTCCCCTTCCTTTTGTTGTTATCCTAAACAAAACAAAAGAACTCAAATATTGCAATATTTCATTTCGCCACCCACAATCATACATCAAGGTATGTGTGTGTGTGAAGAAAGATTCATAGATACTTGCTTAATGAGCACATAAGCACACAATTTATTAAATGATAAGGTTGTGAGAGTTCATAGATTTGAATGATTCAAAGTGAAATGAATAAGACCTCCTTGTTATAAAATTCAAAAATCAAGACTAAATAATATCAAATAAGTCTTCAAAAATGCAAGAATAAAATGACAAATTGGTTAGAATGGGTTTCAAGAGTTCAAACTGGTCCTCCCTACTCTGCCATTCCTGACCCAGAATGCGTCTCAAGAGGATTTGAACTCCTTACACCGCACTCTGAATCTAATTACTAACTCGCTTTTTTTTTTTTTTTGCAAGAAAAAAGAAAATTCAAGACACACTTATGTCTACTATCCTTCCCCCCCAACCAAATGAAACATTGTCCTCAATGTTTAAATGTAGAGAGATAAAGTATAGGAGACATTACCTGAACTTCTGTTATTCAAGAGAGATGACCTGAAAGACTCATAAAATAACATGCTAAAAATAAAATAAAATAAAATAAAGGACAAGAAGAAAAAAATTACAAACGGAGATTCAAATCCAATTTGCACTTTTTGTTTTGCCCTCCTGCCCAATTAATTTGAGTACTAGCTGGGTCAGGTTCATACTCAACTTCTTGTAATTTGTCAAGTAGCTCACCAGCAGAAGTGGCAGAAATAAGGATCTTTCTGGCTGAATGAGGGATAAAGTTCTGTTCCACAGCTGCATCAACAAAACTTATCAAAGGATCAAAGAAATTTTTGACATTCAACAAACCTATGGGTTTTTTAGGGAGATTCAGTTGGGCCCAAGAGGCAATTTGAAAAATTTCTTCAAGAGTGCCAAAGCCACCTGGTAAAAGCAATAAAGGCATCTGAATTGATGAGCATATATGCCATGCGTTCATGCATAGAGGAGACCTGTAACTCCTTCCCAACCGTTTTTCCAACAATACTTTCTACAGCCAAAGCTTTAGGAATAACTCCTAAAACTTGAGTACCTCCTACATGTGCAGCTGTTGACACACAACCCATTAACCCGAGGCTACCTCCCCATAAACCACATGAATCTTTCTTTCAGCCAGTAGCCTACCAAGATAATTCGCTACTTCTACGAACTCTTCACTTTTACCTGGTCGAGATCACAGAATACACATATCCTTTGGATTCAACGTTTTGAAGTTCCCTCCATGTCTATGTAACTCTCTAACTATGTGTGAAGAAGAGAACAAGACATGTGGTATTTATGGAGTGCAAAAAGGTATGCTAATGATGATATTTATCTAGGTAGCTCGGTTGTTTGTTGAAAAAGTTGACAATAATGCATAAAAATTCAAAAGATGATGAAATAAGACACCATAAGTCAAACAAAAGATACAAATTCAAAAATGACAGCTATGAGGTATTAAAATTCAAAAATGATGGCACGCATGCATATGTACAGGTAGTTGTGACTGTGGCTCACATCTTCCTCTGGTTTTACGTCCAGAAACGGCTTAAACACCTTCTATGAGTTGGGGATATGCTTCCCATCCAGTTTTCTTATAAACTGGCAAACAGGGTCGTTTTGAGTCAGATTCCCAAGACTATAGCGTTCCTGCTCATCTCGGAATTGTGTCCACAAATTAAAAATTTCACGCTGCACAAGTCCACAAGAATGCGTCTCAAGAGTCGTTCGGATATCATCCAAAGACTCCTTACTCAGTCCATTCTTGATGAACTATAGTTTATCCTCTCGATTGTTAGACAAATATCCCAAGGAGCGGCAACGCTAGTTACAAGTCATCTTGCACATCTGGGACAAACTTGTAACGTTTTCGCTCTTCGCTTTTTGGCATAAGAGCTTTTTCCCAAACCTGGCATATGGGAAACAAGATTATCTGAAAACTCACAAGAGAATCGAACCTTGGCTTCAATTAACCATCTTAAATCAGCAGGAATACCCTTACGCATCAACAACCTTAGTCTTTCTGCACGAGCTTTATAAATTTTAAGCAAATCATTTTGAGGAAGAGAGGGAAATGTTTGTGCAATTTGAGAGAATGGTATCCATGTGAAGAAAATGAGAGAGAAGAAAAGAAAATGGATGCAAGCAACAGTTTTTAGGGAACTGAAAAACCGACTTTAATAGTCACGGAGTACTGTATCCGCCACTTGACCGGGAAAAATCAATCCTTAAAAAGGATCGATTAAAGCAATGGACTCTTCATTTTGGTCAAAATTTTCAAAGAATGGTTTTAATCGTTGACCATTAACTTTAAACACATTACCATTCTTTGGGTTCTCAATTTCAACTGCTCATGAGGGAAAACATTTTTAACAATAAAAGGCCCAGTCCAACGAGACCGAAGTTTACCAGGAAACAAATGCAATCTTGAATCATACAAAAGAACTTTTTGTGAAGGTTCAAAAGATTTTCTAACAATGGAATTGTCATGAAAAACCTTCATTTTTTCTTTGTAGATTTTAGGAATTTTATTAAGCTCATTCCTGGAGTCTTCAAGTTCACTCAGTTGGAGTTTTCGTACTGGCAAGCATCACTTCAAGTTGTGTAAATGTTTTACTGGCAATTAAGCTTTATGTTCAATTTTCCAATGGCAAGTGACAAGGTTTTGCCATAATAATCTTATAGGAGACATTCCCAATGATGTTTTGAAGCCGTAGTTCGGGTAAGCCCAGAGTGCATCATTAAGTCTTAAAGACCAATCTTTACGATTTGGGTTAACCGTTTTTTCTAAGATCTGTTTTATCTCCCTATTAGCTAATCAACTTGTCCACTTGTTTGTGGGTGATAAGGTGTAGAAATTTTATGGGTTATTCCATATTTCTTCATTAAAGTTTCAAATGGTTTGTTACAAAAATGTGTACCCCCATCACAATAAGGCTCGAGGATTCCAAATCCTAATTAAGACATTCTCTGGCAAGAATTTGACAACTGTTTTGTGATCATTGTTTCGACATGGAATTGTCTGCGACCATTGGGAAACATAGCTACTGCAACAAGGATGTAAACAAAACCACATGAGACGGGGAAAGGAGTCCCATAAAATCAAATACCACCAACAGTCAAAGATTTCAACGACAAGAATGGGATTGAACGACATCATGTTTCTTTTTGAAATAGATCCCAATTTTTGAAAATTTTCACACGTTTTGCAAAATGCATGTGCATTTTTAAATAAGGTGGGCCAATAAAATCCACATTGTAAGATCTTAGCAGCTGTTTTCTAGATGAAAAATATCTGCCACATGCTTCGGAATGACAAAAGTTAATGACACTACTTACCTCATTGTCGGGTATGCATCTTCTTATTATTTAATCCGGACAATATTTGAAAAGATACGGATCATCCCAGTAAAAATTTTTCACCTCGGTTAAAAATTTTCTTTGTCTTGAGCATTCCAATGAGGTGGCATTTTCCCTGTCGCAAGAAAATTTACAATGTTAGCAAACCAAGGTACAGTAGCAACAGAAAATAAAAATTCATCAGGAAAATAATCATTGATAGGTGAAGTTTCAATTAATGTCTCTGTCGTTAGTCTTGAAAGATGATCAGCAACGACATTTTCGGCTCCTTTCTTATCCTTTATTGTGATGTTGAATTCTTGGAGCAATAAGATCCACCGTATCAATCTAGTTTTTGCATCCTGTTTAGACATTAAATATCTCACAGCTGCATGGTCAGTGTAAACAATTGTTGGAGAACCAATTAAATAGGATCGAAATTTGTCTAATGCAAATACTACTGCAAGTAGTTCTTTTTCAGTTGTTGTGTAATTCATTTGTGCATCATTTAAAGTCCTACTTGCATAGTATATTACATAAGGCTTACCTTCTTTTCTTTGTCCTAGGACAGCACCAACGGTATAGTCACTTGCATCACACATCAATTCAAAGGCAAGGACCAATCAGGAGATTGCATAATTGGAGCAGTTGTTAAAAGTCCAATTAGTGTATCAAAGGCATTTTGACATTCTTGAGTCCATTCAAAGGAAGTATCTTTTATTAAGAGGTTATAAAGAGGTTTAGATATAGCACTAAAATTTCTTATGAACCTACTATAAAATCCAGCATGCCCTAAGAATGAACGAACCTCTTTAACTGTTTTTGGTGGAGGCAAATGGGGAATTAATTCCACTTTTGCTTTATCCACTTCAATTCCTTTAGAAGACACCACATGACCTAAAACAATTCCTGAAGTAACCATATAATGACATTTTTCCCAATTCAAAATAAGACCTTTTTCTACACACCTTTTTAAGACTTTTTCTAAATTTTCAAGACAATTATCAAAAGAGTTTCCAAAGACAGTTAAATCATCCATGAAAACTTCTAAACAATGCTCAACCATGTCACTGAAAATGCTTAACATGCATCTTTGAAAAGTGGCTGGGGCATTACAAAGTCCAAAAGGCATTCTCCTAAATGCAAAAGTGCCAAAGGGGCACGTGAATGTGGTCTTTTCTTGGTCTTCAAGTGCAATGGGGATTTGATAGTAGCCTGAGTATCCATCAAGAAAGCAGTAGTAGGGGTTTCCTGCTACTCTTTCAAGAATTTGGTCAAGAAAGGTAAGGGAAAATGGTCTTTTCTAGTGACAGCATTTAATTTTCTATAATCAATGCACATCCTCCAACTAGATGAGACACGAGTTGGCAATAATTCACCCTTTTCATTTTTAACTACTGTAATGCCAGATTTCTTAGGTACTACTTGTGTAGGGCTTACCCACTTACTATCAGAAATAGGATAGATAATTTCCACATCAAGTAATTTGAGAACTTCAGCCCTAATGACCTCTTTCATGTGTGGATTTAATCTCCTTTGAGGTTGTTGAGATGTTTTGGCATTTCCTCTAAATGTATTCTATGTGTGTAAATTAAAGGGTTAATGCCTTTTATATCTTTTAAAGTCCACCCAATTGCATTTTTATGCCTTTTAAGCACTTCTATCAACTTACCTTGTTGCTCGCATGTGCTGATAAAGAATTACCACCGATATGTCGATTCTTCTCCCCAAGATATGCATATTTCAGTCCTTCAGGTAAGGGCTTCAATTCTAACTTAGGAGCTTCCTCTTCCTTTCTTTCATTCATTTGCCCCAATTCTTCAAATCTTGATTTTGAGCCTTTTTCCATCACCTGTGCACAATCCAATAAAGAGCATATATCAGAAAGATCAGACTCTAGTTCCATGCTTGATTCTAATGAATTCACTATAGAAGTTTCCAAAGGGTTAGAAGAACTCCCTTTTTGGATGTGATCTTCCACAATAGATTCAATTACATTGGCTTCATCAACTTCATCTTCTTCTTCATTTGGTTGTTTGCACATATTGAAAACATTAAGTTCCAATGTCATGTTCCCAAATGATAGCTTCTAGACTCCATTCCTGCAATTAATCAAAGCATTAGAGGTAGCTAGAAATGGGCGCCCTAAAATAACAGGAATTGAATTGCTTACTTCCACTGGTTGTGTGTCCAAGACGATAAAATCCACTGGGTAAATGAATTTATCGACTTGAACTAACACATCTTTTAATATTCCTCTTGGTACTTTAATTGATCTATCAGCAAGCAAAAGAGTGACATAAGTTGGTTTTAACTCACCTAGATTGAGTTTTTGAAAAACTGAGTATGGAAGCAAATTCACACTAGCACCAAGATCAAGTAAAGCTTGTTCAATTTTATGGTCTCCAATAACACATGAAATTGTAGGATAACCTGGATCTTTATATTTCACTGTATTATTATTTTGAAGAATAGCACTTACTTGCTCGGCTAGAAAGGCCTTCTTTTTCACATTTAGTTTTCTTTTCACGGTGCACAAGTCTTTCAAAAACTTTGCATAAGAAGGTACCTGTTTGATCACATCAAGCAAGGGAATGTTGGCCTTTACCTGTTTGAAAATTTCAAAGATTTCAGAATTGTGAGTTGGCTTCTTTGGTGTAGCTAATGCTTGAGGAAATGGAGGCACAGATGAGGATTTTGTTTCTTCTTCGCTAGGTGTTGGGTTGGCAGCCTCTTCCTGTCCTTTAGAGATCGATTCTTCTTCTTTCTCACAAGGATTAGGAATGTGTTTTTCAACAACCTTACATTGCGAAGGGTCATGACTGACTTGGCTTGGTCAAAATAATGGTTATTTGAATTCCCTGCATTTGAGTTAGATTGATCTTTGGGTTTTTGCAATGTTTGAGAAGGAAATTTTCCTTTCTCTTGGATGCTACATGTAGATGCAAATTTTGCAAGAGCTTCTGACAAATTTGCTAGTGTTTGAGTAGTTTGACTATTGAAAGTCTCTTGCTTTGTAATGAATGAATGCAATGTTTCTTCAAAGTCATTCCTAGGAGGAGGAGCATATGCATAATCATGAGAATTTTGAAAATTTTGTCGTGTTTGAAAAGGGACTTGTGAAGATTGTGCATGATTATTATTTTTCCAGCTAAAATTTGGATGATTTCTCCAACCAGGATTGTAGGTTTGTGAATATGGATTGTGATTTGGCCTTTTGAAAGTGTTCAAGGCATTGGTTTCTTCATGGAGACATTCCCTAAAGGCAGGCAAAGTTGGACAATTATCAGTAGAATGGTCATTGTGATGCGTTCGAAACTAGCAAGTATACTAGTCGCACAAGTAATAAAGTGATAAGTAAGATATCGTTCCCACGATGATTGATTCTAATTGAATTTGTTATTCGAAAGTGAAAACAGAATAAATAGGGGGTTTTGTTGATTGATTAACTAAACTCAATACGAAAGCAAATGAAGAATAATACAATGCAAAGTTAAATCAATTGAGAGATACACAATGAAAGAAATCTGGTTAAGGGATTATTCTCTACCACAAGATATGGATTTGCGAATTAATCACAGAATTGTCATCCAATTACACCATTGAAATTATCATCCGTAGATAACAACAAGCTCTGTTATCCCAATCTTTCCTTACTTTGTTGTTAAATAATACAGGCTCTTTATTTAAGCTCTATCCATTAAACAACCTAGAACAAGCTCTCTAAATTTAATTCAATGGATGCATTATGAAAAGAAAGACAGGTTGATCTAAGCAATAAACACACAAGTCGGATTATTTAACTTAGGTTGTATTCTCCAATTGCAATCTCTGATCACAATTTTGCTACTAATGATTAGAAATTCAAGACAATTAAGGATCAAGATTTCTAGTCTAGCAATAAATCACAACCAGATTATATTCAGTTGGCCACTCAAATACAATCAGCAAGCAATCATAAGCATTAAATATGGGAGAATACAAGCAACTTCAAATAGAGAATTGTATAACAATTCCTTACACAATCAACTTACAAAAACCATATCAGGGGCTTTGAAATCCCCCTCAACCAAGTCAGATTCAGTTACACATGTTTAAGAACGTGGTAAATACAATACAACATGGAGACATTCCAGAAAATGAAAGGGAAGGGAAAAACTTAGCAAATTTGATGTCATTCTCTTTGGATTGTAGTTCTTCCTCTTTCCAAGCTTTTCAAGAACTCCAGGAGATGAAATAATTCCAGAGTTGTAGCCTCCACCACGTTCTCCCCTCTTTCAGTTATCAAAATAAAACCCTAAAATGTGTTTAAATACTCTGCTACAGTGACTTGCTACAGTGCACCGTATTATACATGCTACAGTGGCTTGTGGAATTATATTTCTATACATCTCACACTGTTTTGATTACAACTTTTGGTACACTGAATGGATTTATAAACCGTAAATTTCTCCAGAAACTAGACTTCGAGAGCTTTCCAACGGTATATAACATGTCATCGGGTTCATTGTATATCAATACAATTTAATCCGAGAAGATCACTGACTAGCAGAGGTGAAAATGAAGGGTTTTATTCCATTTTTGTGCAAGTTGCTCCAAAACTCCTACAAACATCAAAACCACACAAAAACATAAAAATACCAAGGAATATAGCAAAGAAACATGGACGAATTGATATAAAAGTAATACATAAATAGACACCTATCAAATTCCCCCACACTTAGACTTTGCTAGTCCTCGAGCAACTAAAACGATACGAAACAAAACTAAACCGAAACAGAATCAAGAAAAATTAAAACACACAAATGCTTCAACTTGCAAATAGGCCTCAAAGATTGTACTTAATTATAACCCAAGGAAAACTTCAAAATAATGCACTTGATCAAGAATTTCATCTCAAAAATTAGTTTCGCTTCACTTCAATTCCTCAAGTGTGTGTGTGTAGAGCCATCTCACCTAATCACTTGTAACCCGGATGAGTTTATGCATAAAAATGAATCATATTTAATAATGAAGATGTGTGTATAAATGAACTCCATAGGCCTGCTTTTCAAGTCACTCTCCACTAATGTAGACATGTACAACACCAAGGATCAAGTAGGACTTTATTAGCTTGTAACGTTTGACTTGGGTGAAGGTATGATCAAGGATAATAATTTGGCTCAAATCACCCACAAACACATAAATCATTCAAGATTATGTAGAGCTCACCCCTATAACACAACTTTATTTTAATTCACCAGGTTACTCCCCCAAACTTATTTAGAACACTCAATCTTATTTTTTTTTCTCTTCTCTTCCTCTTCTTTTTTTTTTAGAAAACAAAAGAAACTACACCCCCACACTTTGTTGTTTCATTCTTTTTAAGAACACCCAAGGGTATAGAATTCTTTTTCTTTTCTTTTCCTTTTCTTTTCTTTTTTTTTAACTGCAATTCCACTCCCCCACACTTAAACAATACATTGTCCTCAATGTTTAAGTACGTGAAAGATAAGTACAGATTTTTTTTTCTTTTCGTTTTTTTTCTTTTTACAAACACAATAGTAAAAAAAAGACTCACTGCATGCTCAGAACATCCCCCCAACATCTCTAACTTTCCAAAACCAGAACATAGCTCAAAATTTAATTGTGAATGATCTACATGCTCATAGGTAAGGGATAAAGTGTGTGGAACAATTTCATTTGAGGTTAGGAAATCTTTTAGTGAGTTAACAAAGAAAAAGGCTTACAGAGGCTCAAAGGGGTAACTAGGGATCAATTTCAATCAAGGTTGGCTATTAGGGCTCAAACGGTCCAAAGATGGCCTAAATCATTTCCCCAATGTTGCACAGTCTAGGATTTCGCCTCGAGTGACCATCAAACAAGTTCTAGAATTCATTGAAATCTGAAGAAACATTTAAATTACATAAACTTCTCTAAGTGAACAAATAACTCAGTGATAATAGCTCAGTGCTCAATGTTGCGCAAGGAATCAAAAGCAAAGCTAATTAACATTTCAAGCACACAGATCCATGCATCATTTATCATTTTCCAAGAGTTATTCTTAATTCAATCATTATCTTATCATCGACCCACAAAATGCAAGAAAAGAGGTACGTGGCGTTGTTACATGACACATCCGAAAAAGGATTGTCTCCCAAGTATAGGAGTGTCGAAGTAATAAAACCCGGTGAGACCGGGGTCGATCCACGAGGAAGGGAATTTAAGCGTTACAAATTATAAGCTAAACAAATGTGATATGGATAATTCAAAGAGATGACAAGATAATATCAACAATATGAGTAAAGAACGAGTTCTTAAACAATAAATGAGAACAACATAAGAGAAATTAACACAATAACAATGAAGGCTAAGATTAGGGGATCCGCCCTTGATATTTCAAATAAGGATGATTAACCCATTTTAGTTATATGAATTATATTTGTTTCATTACCAATATTTATACCACTTCTTGTAAATGGGTTCAAGCATCCAATGTGCCAATCATCATATGTCTACAACAAATCAAGGTTCCTAACTAGATTCGTGTCGGTAAGGAAGAACCATACATCATCTAGAAAGGATCCAAGCATTTGATGTGCCAAGGATTGTCGACAATGGATCAAGACCTCCACTTTACGAGTGGTGTCAAGATTGATTAAGAAATTAAATATAAATCATATTGAATAAACATTATAAGATTAAGATTATTAAGCACATATTAAGGGTTAGAGAATCCTTATTCTCATATCAAGGGTTTCACCCTTTCACCTTAGCAAAGAGAAATTAGAAGAACATTATAATAGAAAGAAAATAAAATGTAAGAAAAAGGAAATTCATTAATAACATAAACACACAAAACACAATACAAGATCCTAGCCAAAGCCAAAATGTTCCAGCCAAGGCCAAGATGCCCTAATGGGTCACAAGGCACCTCTATTTATAGATACATCCAGGGGCAAACTTGTCAAATTACAAGGGCATAATTGTCAAATATTAGTTGTAAATATCTTTGACAATTGGGATCATTAGGCACCGATTTTGACCATCAATTTTGACATCT
This sequence comes from Boswellia sacra, assembly GCA_013180625.2. Taxonomy (NCBI): domain Eukaryota; kingdom Viridiplantae; phylum Streptophyta; class Magnoliopsida; order Sapindales; family Burseraceae; genus Boswellia; species Boswellia sacra. The sequence goes on from SNVD02011694.1 coordinate 37,785, forward strand.
AAATGTTGTGAATTTTAATCACATGTCTTCATGAAAGTTGTAGATATTTCTCTCAGCTTTCTAGAACATATTGATTTGCACAATTTGGATACGTATTTTGAGAGATACGGTCCAAATACTGAGGCCTGGTCGGACTGGGTCGAGACTATAGATGGATTCACTTCAAGCCCAATTTTGGTCCACTAAGAGCCCGAATTTGATTATGCTTGTGAAATGCAATCTTGTAGAAAATTGAATCAGCTTTCCAAAACATTAAGATTTGCACCATTCTAATATATAAATAGAAAGTTATGCCCATTTTACCGAACCTGTAACGAAACCAAAATTAAGAGAAATTAATTCCAAAGATGCAAATGCTACAAATATGCTTAAGTTGAGGAATTTAATGACAATATTAATACAATATGATGAACTAAACTCTTATTAAACATGCATATTTAAGTGTTCATCACACCCCCAAACTAGCTTATTGCTAGTCCCTAGCAATTAAAGCGTTATTATTTAGAAGTGATTTAAAGAAATTTACATCCAAGGTGGTCATTATTGCACTCTCCTTGATTTTATCCAAATAAACAAACTCTCAACTGATTTTTTTTTTTATGACTCACGTACCCTTCAGTCAAGATATCAATAAACCTTCTTTTTTTGCTCAGTCGACACATGATTATGGGGCTTATTAGAAAGAAGCCATATCGGTTCTAATATTTGTTAAGGCTAACAACCTTAGGTAAGGGGGCATTTATTCATTATATATATATATTTTTTTTTCTCTCTTTTTTTTTTGAAGGAATGCATCTTTAACTCATGTAGCGAGCCTTAGGCTAATGACTCCCAGACCAGTTGGCCTTAGGGCATTAGGTGTTAGGACACCTCTTCGAGCTTAACGACTCGGGTTGCCAATGCTTTATTTTTGCTTAGAAACTTGTGGATAGTGCAATGTTCAATCCCATTAAGCTTTCTCCTTAATCCATGTAGCGAGCTTTGGGCCAATAGCTCCAAAACCAGTTGGTCTTAGGGTATTAGGTGTTGAGGCACCCCTCGGGCTTAATTGCTCGAATTAAGGAGGCTACGAGACCAAACTTATCCACAATTGCTTTCTCTTCCTTTTTTTTCACTTTTTTTTGTTTTTCTTGTTTTTTTTAACTTTCCCCTTCCTTTGTGTTGTTATCCTAAACAAAATAAAAGAATTCAAATATTACAACATCTCATTTTGCCACCCACAATCATGCATCAAGGTATGTGTGTGTGTGTGAAGAAAGGTTCATGAATACTTGCTTAATGAGTACATAAGCAAACAAATTTTTTTTTTTTAAATGATAAGGTTGTGAGAGTTCATAGATTTGAATAATTCAAAGTGAAATGAATAAGACCTCCTTGTTATAAAATTCAAAAATCAAGACTAAATAATATCAAGTTAGCTAAAATGAGTTCACAAGATCAAAATAAAACGACAAATTGGTTAGAATTGGTTTCAAGAGTTCAAACTGGCCCTCCATACTCTGCCATTCCTGACCCAGAATGCGTCTCAAGAGGATTTGAACTCCTTACACCGCACTCTGAATCTAATTACTAACTCGCTTTTTTTTTCTTTTTTTGCAAGAAAAAATAAAATTTCAAGACACATTTATGTCTACTATCCTTCCCCCCCAAACCAAATGAAACATTGTCCTCAATGTTTAAATGTAGAGAGATAAAGTATAGGAGACTTTACCTGAAGCTTTTGTTATTCAAGAGAGATGACCTGAAAGACTCATAAAATAACATGCTAAAAATAAAATAAAATAAAATAAAGGACAAGAAGAAAAAAATTACAAACGGAGATTCAAATCCAATTTGCACTTTTTGTTTTGCCCTCCTGCCCAATTAATTTGAGTACTAGCTGGGTCAGGTTCATACTCAACTTCTTGTAATTTGTCAAGTAGCTCACCAGCAGAAGTGGCAGAAATAAGGATCTTTCTCGCTGAATGAGGGATAAAATTCTTTTCCACAGCTGCATCAACAAAACTTATCAAAGGATCAAAGAAATTTTTGACATTCAACAAACCTATGGGTTTTTGATGGAGATTCAGTTGGGCCCAAGAGGCAATTTGAAAAATTTCTTCAAGAGTGCCAAAGCCACCTGGTAAAGCAATAAAGGCATCTGAATTGATGAGCATATGTGCCATGCGTTCATGCATAGAGGAGACCTGTAACTCCTTCCCAACCGTTTTTCCAACAATACTTTCTACAGCCAAAGCTTTAGGAATAACTCCTAAAACTTGAGTACCCCCTACATGTGCAGCTGTTGACACACAACCCATTAACCCGAGGCTACCTCCCCCATAAACCACATGAATCTTTCTTTCAGCCAGTAGACTGCCAAGATAATTCGCTACTTCTACGAACTCTTCACTTTTACCTGGTCGAGATCCACAGAATACACATATCCTTTGGATTCGACGTTTTGAAGTTCCCTCCATGTCTATGTGACTCTCTAACTATGTGTGAAGAAGAGAACAAGACATGTGGTATTTATGGAGTGCAAAAAGGTATGTTAATGATGATATCTATCTAGGTAGCTCGATTGTTTGTTGAAAAAGTTGACAATAATGCAAAAAAAGGTCAAAAGATGATGAAATAAGACACCATAAGTCAAACAAAAGATACAAATTCAAAAATGACAGCAATGAAGCATTAAAATTCAAAAATGATGGCACGCATGCATATGTACAGGTAGTTGTGACTGTGGCTCATATCTTCCTCTGGTTTTACGTCCAGAAACGGCTTAAACACCTTCTATGAGTTGGGGATATGCTTCCCATCCAGTTTTCTTATAAACTGGCAAACAGGGTCGTTTTGAGTCAGATTCCCAAGACTATGAAGAAAATGAGAGAGAAGAAAAGAAAATGGATGCAAGGTGAACAACAGTTTTTAGGGAACTGAAAAATCGACTTTAAAAGCTATGAAGTATCATATCCGCCACTTGACCGAAAAATAAACGACAAACGCACACTAAAATGAAAACACATAAAATAAAATGAGAAAAAACTAGAAATGATAGCAAAAATCAAGAATAAAAATAAAAATATGGCACCGATGGATCAAATTTGAACAATCGTAAAAAAAAGCCAAAAGAGGAATCTTTTCGAAAGTAATTTACCACGGTCAAAAATATGCCATTGAGGTGGTACCTTTCTTTTTCCTTTATTTGTAAGAATGGAAGAGATTACCACTAGTTGAATTTGTTTGTCCTTGAGGCATGCATTCTTGAGTGTGGATGTTTCTTCCTGCTTTGTTCAAAACATGGCTCCCAACTCTTAATCTCTTTCACCTGTACAAAATCAAGCAATGAAAATTCTTTAGAAGCAATAGGCACTAGTTGCATATTTACTTCAAATGAACTAGTTAACCCAATTTCTGAAGGACTTGAAAAATTCTCATTTTGGATATAGTCTTCCACGTTAATCTTATTAGCTTCCTCACATTCATCATGCTTGAAAAATTCATTATTGTCAAAATTTCGGTTGTGTTCCTTTGCATGATGACATGAGGGCATAAATGAGGGTTCGATCTCTTCCTTGTTAGGTGTAGGTTTATTAACCTCTTCCTTACCCTTTAAGATTGATTCATCATCTTTCTCATAAGGGTTAAGAATATGTTCAACCTTACCATCGTGAAGAGTACTTACTGAATCTTCATCTAGATGTTGGCCACTTGGATTACTCACATGTGGATTGATGGAGTTTGGCTCTAGTTGAGATGGAAACTCACCTTTCTCATGAGGACTAAGTGCAAATGCAAACTTTTCAAGGGCATCATTCAAGTTCGCCATAGTATGAGCAATTTGACTATTAAAAGCCTCTTGCTTTGTAATGAATGAATTTAATGTTTCTTCGAGATCCTCATAAGATGCATGATCATGAGATTTTTGAAAATTTTGATATGATTGAAAGGGAGGTTGGTAAGATTGTGCATGATTATCATTCCTCCAATCAAAATTCAAGTGATTTTTCCATCCAAAATTTTGTGAGTAAGGATTAGGATTTGACCTTTGGAAAGTGTTTAAAACATTGGTTTGGTCATGGAGACTTTTCTAAAGGTAGGACAATTGGGCAATCATCCGTTGGATGATCACTAGAATTACAAGTGTGACAGACAATTTCTTGCATAGACCACATTTCTAAATCCTCGACTTTTCTAGCTAGGGATGTAAATTTAGCATGAAGATCATGATTCTCCCTAAAGTTATAAATGCCTCTACTAGATGTTCTTGGTACCTCATAGGTGCCAACATTGTTCCAATTTTGGGCACGTTTTGCTAGCAAGTCTAGGTAATCCATGGCTTCATCAGGGTCTTTGTTTTCAAATTGTCCATTACACATTAAATCTACCATGTGCCTAGCTTGATGTGTAAGACCTTTATAGAAAATTAAAACTAGTTCCCATGTTTCCAAACCATGATGAGGACAAGTATTAAGCAATGCTTTATACCTATCCCAACATTGGTAAAAGGTCTCTCCTTGTTATTGAGTGAAATTGATGATTTGCCCTTTGAGAGAATTTGTTCTATAAGGAGGAAAGAATTTTTTAAGAAATTGTTGTTGCAATTCATCCCATGAGTTAATGGATCCTGACCTAAGATTTTGTAGCCATATTTTAGCTTTATCTTTTAAAGAAAAAGGAAAAAGCTTTAATCTAAAGATGTTTATGCTACAATTTAGGTCACAATAGATATTGCAAAACTCTTTAAAATCTCTCAAATGTAAAAATGGGTTTTCAACATCTAGGCCATGAAAGTGGGGTAAGAATTGAATGAAATCTAGTTCATGGTTGAAATATTTTGAATCATGAGGGAAGACTATGCATGATTGTGCACGAGTTCTTATGTAATCCATTAATGTCCTTGGTTGGGTATGAGCATGTTTCCAAAGAAGATGAGTGGCTACAAACAATTCTACCAACTAATGCAAAGAGAAAGAAAAGATGAGCACATGCAAGAGAAAGAAAAATAGAAATGGGGAGAGAAAAGAGAAACACATGCAAGAAAAGAAAAATAGAAATGAGAAAAGAGAATACTTACAATTTCGTACGCCAATTTTTACCTTCCCCGGCAACGGCGCCAAAAACTTGACACATCCGAAAAAGGATTGTCTCCCAAGTATAGGAGTGTCGAAGTAATAAAACCCGGTGAGACCGGGGTCGATCCACGAGGAAGGGAATTTAAGCGTTACAAATTATAAGCTAAGCAAATATGGTATGGATAATTCAAAGAGATGACAAGATAATATCAACAATATGAGTAAAGAACGAGTTCTTAAACAATAAATGAGAACAACACAAGAGAAATTAACACAATAACAATGAAGGCTAAGATTAGGGGATCCGCCCTTGATATTTCAAATAAGGATAATTAACCCATTTTAGTTATATGAATTATATTTGTTTCATTACCAATATTTATACCACTTCTTGTAAATGGGTTCAAGCATCCAATGTGCCAATCATCATATGTCTACAACAAATCAAGGTTCCTAACTAGATTCGTGTCGGTAAGGAAGAACCATACATCATCTAGAAAGGATCCAAGCATTTGATGTGCCAAGGATTGTCGACAATGGATCAAGACCTCCACTTTACGAGTGGTGTCAAGATTGATTAAGAAATTAAATATAAATCATATTGAATAAACATTATAAGATTAAGATTATTAAGCACATATTAAGGGTTAGAGAATCCTTATTCTCATATCAAGGGTTTCACCCTTTCACCTTAGCAAAAGAGAAATTAGAAGAACATTATAATAGAAAGAAAATAAAATGCAAGAAAAAGAAAATTCATTAACAACATAAACACACAAAACACAATACAAGATCCTAGCCAAAGCCAAAATGTTCCAGCCAAGGCCAAGATGCCCTAATGGGTCACAAGGCACCTCTATTTATAGATACATCCAGGGGCAAACTTGTCAAATTACAAGGGCATAATTGTCAAATATTAGTTGTAAATATCTTTGACAATTGGGATCATTAGGCACCGACTTTGACCATCAATTTTGACATCGAAATGTTGTGAATTTTAATCACATGTCTTCATGAAAGTTGTAGATATTTCTCTCAGCTTTCTAGAACATATTGATTTGCACAATTTGGATACGTATTTTGAGAGATACGGTCCAAATACTGAGGCCTGGTCGGACTGGGTCGAGACTATAGATGGGTTCACTTCAAGCCTAATTTTGGTCCACTAAGAGCCCGAATTTGATTATGCTTGTGAAATGCAATCTTGTAGACAATTGAATCAGCTTTCCAAAACATTAAGAATTGCACCATTCTGATCTATAAATAGAGAGTTATGCCCATTTTACCGAACCTGTAACGAAACCAAAATTAAGAGAAATTAATTCCAAAGATGCAAATGCTACAAATATGCTTAAGTTGAGGAATTTAATGACACTATTAATGCAATATGATGAATTAAACTCTTATTAAACATGCATATTTAAGTGTTCATAACACCCCCCAACTAGCTTATTGCTAGTCCCTAGCAATTAAAGCGTTATTATTTCGAAGTGATTTATAGAATTTTACATCCAAGGTGGTCATTATTGCACTCTCCTTGATTTTATCCAAATAAACAAGCTCTCGACCGATTTTTTTTAAATGACTCATGTACCTTTCAGTCAAGATATCAATAAACCTTCTTTTTGTGCTCAGTCGACACATGATTATGGGGCTTATTAGAAAGAAGCCATATCGGTTCTAATATTTGTTAAGGCTAACAACCTTAGGTAAGGGGCATTTATTCATTATATATATATATATTTTTTTTTTCTCCTTTTTTTTTTGTAGGAATGCATCTTTAACCCATATAGCGAGCCTTAGGCTAATGACTCCCAGACCAGTTGGCCTTAGGGCATTAGGTGTTAAGACACCCCTACGAGCTTAACGACTCGGGTTGCCAATGCTTTATTTTTGCTTAGAAACTTGTGGATAGTGCAATGTTCAATCCCATTAAGCTTTCTCCTTAATCCATGTAGCGAGCTTTGGGCCAATAGCTCACAAACCAGTTGGTCTTAGGGTATTAGGTGTTGAGGCACCCCTCGGGCTTAATTGCTCGAATTAAGGAGGCTACGAGACCAAACTTATCCACAATTGCTTTCTCTTTTTTTTTCTTTTTTTCACTTTTTTTTTCTTTTCTTTTTTTTTTTTTTTTACTTTCCCCTTCCTTTGTGTTGTTATCCTAAACAAAACAAAAGAACTCAAATATTACAACATTTCATTTCGCCACCCACAATCATGCATCAAGGTATGTGTGTGTGTGAAGAAAGGTTCATGAATACTTGCTTAATGAGTACATAAGCACACAGTTTATTAAATGATAATGTTGTAAGAGTTCATAGATTGGAATAATTCAAAGTGAAATGAATAAGACCTCCTTGTTATAAAATTCAAAAATCAAGACTAAAAAATATCAAATAAGTCTTCAAAAATGCAAAAATAAAATGACAAATTGGTTAGAATGGGTTTCAAGAGTTCAAACTGGTCCTCCCTACTCTGCCATTCCTGACCCAGAATGCATCTCAAGAGGATTTGAACTCCTTACACCACACTCTGAATCTAATTACTAACTCGCTTTTTTTTTTCTTTTTTTGCAAGAAAAAATAAAATTTCAAGACACACTTATGTCTACTATCCTTCCCCCCCAACCAAATGAAACATTGTCCTCAATGTTTAAATGTAGAGAGATAAAGTATAGGAGACATTACCTGAAGCTTCTGTTTTTCAAGAGAGATGACCTGAAAGACTCATAAAATAACATGCTAAAAATAAAATAAAATAAAATAAAGGACAAGAAAAAAAAAATACAAACGGAGATTCAGATCCAATTTGCACTTTTTGTTTTGCCCTTCTGCCCAATTAATTTGAGTACTAGTGAGGTCAGGTTCATACTCAGCTTCTGTAATTGTCAAGTGCTCACCAGCAGAAGGGCCAGAAGAAATAAGGACTTTCTCGCATGAATGAGGGATAAAATTTTGTTCAACAGCTGCATCAACAAAACTTATCAAAGGATCAAAGAAATTTTTAACATTCAACAAACCTATGGGTTTTGATGGAGATTCAGTTGGGCCCAAGAGGCAATTTGGAAAATTTCTTCAAGAGTGCCAAAGCCACCTGGTAAAGCAATAAAGGCATCTGAATTGATGAGCATATGTGCCATGCGTTCATGCCCATAGAGGAGACTGTAACTCCTTCCCACGTTTTTTTCCAACAATACTTTCTACAGCCAAAGCTTTAGGAATAACTACTAAAACTTGAGTACCCCCTACATGTGCAGCTGTTGACACACAACCCATTAACCCGAGGCTACCTCCCCCATAAACCACATGAATCTTTCTTTCAGCCAGTAGCCTAACAAGATAATTCGCTACTTCTACGAACTCTTCACTTTTACCTGGTCGAGATCCACAGAATACACATATCCTTTGGAATACACATATCCTTTGGATTCGACGTTTTGAAGTTCCTCCATGTCTATGTGACTCTCTAACTATGTGTGAAGAAGAGAACAAGACATGTGGTATTTATGGAGTGCAAAAAGGTATGTTAATGATGATATCTATCTAGGTAGCTCGATTGTTTGTTGAAAAAGTTGACAATAATGCAAAAAAAGGTCAAAAGATGATGAAATAAGACACCATAAGTCAAACAAAAGATACAAATTCAAAAATGACAGCAATGAAGCATTAAAATTCAAAAATGATGGCACGCATGCATATGTACAGGTAGTTGTGACTGTGGCTCATATCTTCCTCTGGTTTTACGTCCAGAAACGGCTTAAACACCTTCTATGAGTTGGGGATATGCTTCCCATCCAGTTTTCTTATAAACTGGCAAACAGGGTCGTTTTGAGTCAGATTCCCAAGACTATGAAGAAAATGAGAGAGAAGAAAAGAAAATGGATGCAAGGTGAACAACAGTTTTTAGGGAACTGAAAAATCGACTTTAAAAGCTATGAAGTATCATATCCGCCACTTGACCGAAAAATAAACGACAAACGCACACTAAAATGAAAACACATAAAATAAAATGAGAAAAAACTAGAAATGATAGCAAAAATCAAGAATAAAAATAAAAATATGGCACCGATGGATCAAATTTGAACAATCGTAAAAAAAAAGCCAAAAGAGGAATCTCTTCGAAAGTAATTTACCACGGTCAAAAATATGCCATTGAGGTGGTACCTTTCTTTTTCCTTTAATTGTAAGAATGGAAGAGATTACCACTAGTTGAATTTGTTTGTCCTTGAGGCATGCATTCTTGAGTGTGGATGTTTCTTCCTGCCTTTGTTCAAAACATGGCTCCCAACTCTTAATCTCTTTCACCTGTACAAAATCAAGCAATGAAAATTCTTTAGAAGCAATAGGCACTAGTTGCATATTTACTTCAAATGAACTAGTTAACCCAATTTCTGAAGGACTTGAAAAAATCTCATTTTGGATATAGTCTTCCACGTTAATCTTATTAGCTTCCTCACATTCATCATGCTTGAAAAATTCATTATTGTCAAAATTTTGGTTGTGTTCCTTTGCATGATGACATGAGGGCATAAATGAGGGTTCGATCTCTTCCTTGTTAGGTGTAGGTTTATTAACCTCTTCCTTACCCTTTAAGATTGATTCATCATCTTTCTCATAAGGGTTAAGAATATGTTCAACCTTACCATCGTGAAGAGTACTTACCGAATCTTCATCTAGATGTTGGCCACTTGGATTACTCACATGTGGATTGATGGAGTTTGGCTCTAGTTGAGATGGAAACTCACCTTTCTCATGAGGACTAAGTGCAAATGCAAACTTTTCAAGGGCATCATTCAAGTTCGCCATAGTATGAGCAATTTGACTATTAAAAGCCTCTTGCTTTGTAATGAATGAATTTAATGTTTCTTCGAGATCCTCATAAGATGCATGATCATGAGATTTTTGAAAATTTTGATATGATTGAAAGGGAGGTTGGTAAGATTGTGCATGATTATCATTCCTCCAATCAAAATTCAAGTGATTTTTCCATCCAAAATTTTGTGAGTAAGGATTAGGATTTGACCTTTGGAAAGTGTTTAAAACATTGGTTTGGTCATGGAGACTTTTCCTAAAGGTAGGCACAATTGGGCAATCATCCGTTGGATGATCACTAGAATTACAAGTGTGACAGACAATTTCTTGCATAGACCACATTTCTAAATCCTCGACTTTTCTAGCTATGGATGTAAATTTAGCATGAAGATCATGATTCTCCCTAAAGTTATAAATGCCTCTACTAGATGTTCTTGGTACCTCATAGGTGCCAACATTGTTCCAATTTTGGGCATGTTTTGCTAGCAAGTCTAGGTAATCCATGGCTTCATCAGGGTCTTTGTTTTCAAATTGTCCATTACACATTAAATCTACCATGTGCCTAGCTTGATGTGTAAGACCTTTATAGAAAATTAAAACTAGTTCCCATGTTTCCAAACCATGATGAGGACAAGTATTAAGCAATGCTTTATACCTATCCCAACATTGGTAAAAGGTCTCTCCTTGTTTTTGAGTGAAATTGATGATTTGCCCTTTGAGAGAATTTGTTCTATAAGGAGGAAAGAATTTTTTAAGAAATTGTTGTTGCAATTCATCCCATGAGTTAATGGATCCTGACCTAAGATTTTGTAGCCATATTTTAGCTTTATCTTTTAAAGAAAAAGGAAAAAGCTTTAATCTAAAGATGTTTATGCTACAATTTAGGTCACAATAGATATTGCAAAACTCTTTAAAATCTCTCAAATGTAAAAATGGGTTTTCAACATCTAGGCCATAAAAGTGGGGTAAGAATTGAATGAAATCTAGTTCATGGTTGAAATATTTTGAATCATGAGGGAAGACTATGCATGATTGTGCACGAGTTCTTATGTAATCCATTAATGTCCTTGGTTGGGTATGAGCATGTTTCCAAAGAAGATGAGTGGCTACAAACAATTCTACCAACTAATGCAAAGAGAAAGAAAAGATGAGCACATGCAAGAGAAAGAAAAATAGAAATGGGGAGAGAAAAGAGAAACACATGCAAGAAAAGAAAAATAGAAATGAGAAAAGAGAATACTTACAATTTCGTACGCCAATTTTTACCTTCCCCGGCAACGGCGCCAAAAACTTGACACATCCGAAAAAGGATTGTCTCCCAAGTATAGGAGTGTCGAAGTAATAAAACCCGGTGAGACCGGGGTCGATCCACGAGGAAGGGAATTTAAGCGTTACAAATTATAAGCTAAGCAAATATGGTATGGATAATTCAAAGAGATGACAAGATAATATCAACAATATGAGTAAAGAACGAGTTCTTAAACAATAAATGAGAACAACACAAGAGAAATTAACACAATAACAATGAAGGCTAAGATTAGGGGATCCGCCCTTGATATTTCAAATAAGGATGATTAACCCATTTTAGTTATATGAATTATATTTGTTTCATTACCAATATTTATACCACTTCTTGTAAATGGGTTCAAGCATCCAATGTGCCAATCACCATATGTCTACAACAAATCAAGGTTCCTAACTAGATTCGTGTCGGTAAGGAAGAACCATACATTATCTAGAAAGGATCCAAGCATTTGATGTGCCAAGGATTGTCGACAATGGATCAAGACCTCCACTTTACGAGTGGTGTCAATATTGATTAAGAAATTATATATAAATCATATTGAATAAACATTATAAGATTAAGATTATTAAGCACATATTAAGGGATAGAGAATCCTTATTCTCATATCAAGGGTTTCACCCTTTCACCTTAGCAAAAGAGAAATTAGAAGAACATTATAATAGAAAGAAAATAAAATGCAAGAAAAAGGAAATTTATTAATAACAAAAACACACAAAACACAATACAAGATCCTAGCCAAAGCCAAAATGTTCCAGCCAAGGCCAAGATGCCCTAATGGGTCACAAGGAACCTCTATTTATAGATACATCCAGGGGCAAACTTGTCAAATTACAAGGGCATAATTGTCAAATATTAGTTGTAAATATCTTTGACAATTGGATCATTAGGCACCGACTTTGACCATCAATTTTGACATTGAAATATTGAGAATTTGAATCACATGTCTTCATCAAAGTTGTAGATATTTCTCTCAGCTTTCTATAACATATTGATTTGCACAATTTGGATACGTATTTGGAGAGATACGGTCCAAATACTGAGGCCTGGTCAGACTGGGCCGATGGGTTCTCTTCAAGTCCGATTTTGGTCCACTAAAAGCCCGAATTTGATGATTCTTGTGAAATGCAATCTTGTAGACAATTGAATCAGCTTTCCAAAACATTAAGATTTGCACCATTCTGATATATAAATAGAAAGTTATGCCCATTTTACCGAACCTGTAACGAAACCAAAATTAAGAGAAATTAATTCCAAAGATGCAAATGCTACAAATATGCTTAAGTTGAGGAATTTAATGACACTATTAATGCAATATGATGAATTAAACTCTTATTAAACATACATATTTAAGTGTTCATCATTACACCTGAGTCAAGATTGTATATTTCAACAATCCTTAGGACCAGTAGCCCGCAGACTTAAGGTTTCCAGCCTATATACCTTTATTATGAAGGAACAAAACAAGAAACAAGACACTTTAAACAACATGAAATAAACAAACTACAGATTTATTTAGAGAGAATGCGTTTCAAGAGTTAAGGAAACCCCATATTCTGCCATTCTCAGGTTTTTCCACAATGTTTTTTTTTCTGAATCGAAACTGATATAGACAAAAACACACAACAACTCTAAATTACACAAAACTAAACTTACTCATAAAATAACAAGGTCCAACAAGCCAGCAAACAAAAACAAGTCAGTTAGAATGGGTCTAAAAAGTTTAGAAGTTAGCCTCCTTATTCAGCCATTATGGATTGAAGAGATCCAGAATGCGTTTCAAGAGAACTTGAACCTTTTAAGCCACCACTCTAAAAACCGAGATTAGAAAATATTACCTGGGACGAAAGAAATAACCTGAAAAAGCTCAAAAGAAATGACATGAAAAATCTCAAATAAACACACTAAAAAGAAAGTAAACAAAAACGAAGCAAAGCAATAGATAGAGATTACAGATGGAGCGTTAAATCCAGTCTACGCCTTTTATTGCCTTCTCCAAACCAATCTATCCGAGCCGTTGTTGGATCAGGGGAATAGACGAATTCTTGTAGTTTATCAATTAACTCCCCTGCAGTTGAAGCTGTAACCAGGATTTGCCTCGCCGACTGTGAGATGAAGTTTTTTTCTACTGCTTGATCAAGAAAAGGCAACAAACCATCAAAAAAATTATTGACATTTAACAAACCAATGGGTTTTCGATGGATGTTTAGCTGTGCCCAAGAGGTGATTTGAAATATCTTTTCTAATGTACCATAACCACCAGGCAAGGCTATAAATGCATCGGACTTAACAACCATATGTGCAATACGCTCATGCATGCTAGAGACTTGTAACTCTTCCCCGATTGTGTTGCCTACGATATCTCGCACAGCAAATGGTTTAGGGATAATGCCGAGAACTTTGCTCCCTCCTAGGGATGCAGCTGTTGACACACACCCCATTAACCCAAGACTACCCCCTCCATAAATCAAATGAATACCCCTCGCAGCTAATGTCCTACCAAGATCAAGAGCTTCTGTTGTAAACTCTCCATCTTTACCAAATTGTGATCCACAAAATACGCATATATTTTGGAATCGCCGAATTGGTGTTTTCTCCATTTCTACAAGTGCTCTAAACTTGTGTAAGAAAATGATGCACGTTAGGTATTATGCGATTCAAGTGCAAGACAGGTTATGAAATGACATTTCAAAATATGCAGCATGGATATATACACACGTAAATTGACACATGGGGACATAATTTCAGTGGGGGTTGCTCGATGCAGATTTATCGCCCCGAGATTTGAAAAAATAGATATGCTTTCGGTGGGGTTTGACAAAACCTCCACACTTGTCGCCCACGTGTGCATGAAAAATGGAGATAAACTTTCGGTGGGGTTTGAAATAAACCGCCACACTTGTCTCCCACGTGAAGCATGAAAAGTAAAGATATACTTTCGGCGGAGGTTGACAAAACCTCCACACTTGTCTTCCACGTGTGCTTATATCATGGGATAGTCATCTGGTTTGTCAAAAAGAAAACTTGAAATTAAAACAAACAAAATCAACAAACAACAACAACACAAAAAACAGCATTGATAATCAGATCAAACGAAACAAGAAAGAAATAAAATTCGACAACAACAACACACATTCAAATATAAAAGTAGTTGTGATTGTGGCTCACATCTTCCTCTGGTTTTACGTCCAGTAACGGCTGAAACGCCTTCTATGAGTCGGGGATTTGCTTCCCATCCAGTTTTCTTATAAACTGGCAAACAGGGTCGTTTTTAGTCAGATTCCCTAGACTATACACTGCAATTCATCACGAAATTGTGTCCATAGATTAAGCAATTCACGCTGAACAAGTCCACAAGAATGTGACTCGAGAGTTAAAAAAAATTATCCAGCGACTCATTACTCAAACCATTCTTAATAAATGAAAGTTTATCTTCTCTATTCCTTGACGCAAAAACTAATGAACGACAAGTCTGGTTACAATTCCATCTAGCACATTTATAACATACTTGTAACCTTTTCGCTCTTCGCCTCTTGGCGTAGTAGCTCTTTCCTAGACCAGGCATGTATTTGCGAGATTAATGTCCGGCTCACCGGACAATCTCACCTTGGCTTCGATAAGCCATCGGATATCAGCAGGCACATTTAGGAGTATCAATGCCCAAAGTCTAGTCATCCGTACTTTATAAATTTTAAACACAGCATTTTGAGGAAGTGAAGGGAAATATTTACGAAGTTCGATAGAAAGATATCAGCATCCATTGAAGAGAAGAAAAGGAGAGATATTACCGATAATGCGATTGAGTTTGTTCTTCTCCCAGATATGCACGTTTCAAACCTTCGAACAATGCTTCAACTCCCGTTTGAATGTTTCCTCAAGCTGTTGCACAACTGAACTCGAAGCACGGAATAATCAAATTAAACACAAGAAAAGAAAAGAAAAGAAAAGAAAATAGAGACACATAAAAGAAATAAAAACACAAGAGCAAATGAAAGTCAAAAAACAAACAACAAAGCAAATGAGACAAATGGCAAAGAGAGATGAAACCTGATCAATTATAATAGCCCATGAGAGGAATCTCCTCGAAACACAAAAATTGATCAATACTACCTTCTTTTCTTTGTCTCTTTTTATTTATATTTCAAAAACATTGGGTTGCCTCCCAATAAGCGCTTGGTTTAACGTCCTCAGCCTGACGTTATCTTTCCTCACCCATCAAGATAAGTTGGCTCGTAGAGAGGTACCTCATCGATGTCCTGCATCACTGAATTCTCATAGTAAGGCTTCAACCTGTGCCCATTCACCTTGAATACTTTATCCGTTTTTAAGCTCTTGATTTCCACTGCACCATGGGGAAAAACATTAGTAATAACAAAAGGTCCAACCCATCGAGATCGTAATTTACCTGGAAATAACTTGAGGCGAGAATGAAATAAAAGAACTTTCTGTCCCACTTCAAAATTCTTCCTGGAGATCATTTTATCATGAAATGCCTTAGTTCTCTCCTTGTAAATTCTGGAATTCTCATAGGCATCATTTCTAAGTTCTTCCAATTCTTGCAGTTGAAGCTTCCTTTGTTCTCCAGCAACATCCATCTCCTTGTTACAAAGCTTTACTGCCCACCATGCTTTGTGTTCGAGCTCTACTGGAAGGTGACACGGCTTACCATAGACTAACCTATACGGAGACATCCCAATAGGTGTCTTGTAAGCAGTTCGGTAGGCCCAAAGTGCATCATTCAATCGTAGGCTCCAATCTTTTCTACTCGGATTCACTGTCTTCTCGAGAATGGACTTGACTTCCCGATTTGAAACTTCAACTTGACCACTAGTTTGTGGATGATAAGCAGTAGACACCTTGTGAGTGATGTTGTATTTCTTGAGCAAGGCTTCAAATGATTTGTTGCAGAAGTGTGTCCCTCTGTCACTAATCATGGCTCTTGGTGTTCCAAATCTCGCAAAAATGTTAGATTTCACAAAATCTACAACAACTTTAGAATCATTAGTTCTCGTAGCTTTGCTTCCACCCATTTAGAAACATACTCCACAGCAAGTATAATGTAAACATTACCAAAAGATGAAGGAAAAGGACCCATGAAATCAATACCCCACACATCAAAAATCTCCACAACAAGTATAGGGGTTTGTGGCATTTGATTTTTGGCACTTAAATTACCTGTCCTTTGACAACGGTCACAAGCTTTGCAAAATAGATATGCATCTTTGAACAATGATGGCCAGTAGAATCCACAATCAAGAACTTTCAGGGCTGTTCTTTTTGGTCCGAAGTGACCGCCACATGCATAAGAATGACAGAAGGTCAAAATTGAATTAAATTCAGATTCAGAAACACACCTTCTTATTACTTGATCAGAACAATGCTTCCATAAGTATGGATCATCCCATATGTAATATTTGGCAATGTTTTTGATCTTGTCTCTTGGAGCTCGAGTCAAGTCATGTGGTAGCTTCTTGGTAACTAAGTAATTAACAATATCTGCATACCAAGGGGCTACTACATGTAGAGACAGCAATTGTTCATCCGGAAAACTTTCTTGTAATGGCAGTACATCCTCATCATGGATAATGCGACTAAGATGGTCTGCAACTAAGTTTTCACTTCCCTTCTTATCTTCTCCTAAGTCTTATCTTTGATCTCCAAGTCAAATTCCTGTAAAAGGAGTATCCACTGATAAGCCTTGGTTTTGCATCTTTCTTTGTGAGCAAGTACCTCAAAGCTGCATGATCAGAATAAACGGTTACTTTAGTACCAATCAAATAAGATCGAAACTTTTCTAAAACAAAAATAACCGCTAGCAGCTCTTTCTCAGTGGTAGAATAATTAAGTTGAGCATCATTTAAAGTCCGAGATGCATAGTAAATGGCATGTGGAATTTTGCCAATTCGTTGACCCAAAACAGCACCCACAGCGTAGTCACTTGCATCGCACATGATCTCGAATGGATGATTCCAATTCGGAGATTGGATTACTGAGCCGAAGTCAAGAGTTCCTTCAGTTTCTCAAATGCCTCTTTGCATTTCTCATCAAATTCAAAGGCCACATCATTCTGTAATAATCTGCATAGGGGCAATGCTATCTTCGAGAAATCTTTGATGAATCTACGATAAAAACCTGCATGACCAAGAAACGAACGAATATCCCGCACACTTGTGGGAGGTGGTAAGGAACATATAAGATCTATCTTGGATTTATCAACCTCTATACCCTTAGCAGAAATAACATGTCCCAAAACTATACCCTGATCTACCATAAAATGACATTTCTCCCAATTCAGAACAAGGTTAGTTTCTATACATCTTTGAAGTATAAGGGTAAGGTTGTCAAGGCATTTATCAAAAGAATCACCAAAAACACTAAAGTCATCCATAAATACCTCAATAATGTTCTCAACATAATCAGAGAAAATACTTACCATACACCTTTGGAAAGTGGCAGGAGCATTGCAAAGACCGAATGGCATGCGTCGATTGGCAAATGTACCGAATGGGCATGTGAATGTGGTTTTCTCTTGATCCTCAGGGGCAATGACAATCTGATTATATCCTGAATAGCCATCAAGAAAACAATAATGAGAATGACCTGCTAATCTCTCCAGCATTTGATCAATGAATGGCAAAGGAAAGTGATCCTTGCGAGTTACTGTATTTAGCTTCTGATAATCAATGCAAACTCGCCAGCCGGTTTGGATACGAGTGGGAACTAGCTCATTATTGTCATTCTTAACCACCGTAACACCAGATTTCTTCGGAACAACTTGGACTGGACTCACCCACTTGCTGTCCGAAATTGGATAAATCACACCCACATCTAACAATTTCAGGATTTCTTTCTTGACAACTTCCATCATTGGGGGATTCAACCTCCGCTGTGCTTCTCGAGTGGGCTTGGATCCTTCTTCTAATAAGATACGGTGCATGCATATGGCTGGGCCTAAATACTTTGATGTCGTCAATTGTCCACCCAATGGCTGTTTTGTGATCTCGAAGCACTCGAATGAGTTTCTCTTCTTGTAATGGTGTAAGGCCCCTGGCTATTATGACTGGCAAAGTATCCTTCTCACCCAAGAATACATTTTTCAAATGATCTGGAAGAGGCTTAAGCTCCAAGGCAGGTGCTTTCATCACAGAAGGAAAAAGTTTCTCATTAGATAAAGGCAATTCAATGTACGAAACATCATACCTATGTGTGGTGATAGCTCTAGTCTCATCCAAGCTTGCCAACAGTCTTCCTCCACTTCTTTAGACACTTTGTATCAACTTTCCTCGATTCTCTGGAAAGTTTCTGCCCCTATGTGCTCACTAATGGCTACTTCCAATGCATCCTTGCGAGTTACCTCAAAAGTTGTTGTGCCAAAGATCGATAACATCCATGGCAAAAACAGAATGTTGCAAGTCACTAGGGTACCTCATTGCCTCAAAAATATTGAAAAGGATCACCTCGCCATCAAATTCCATGGTGAGAGTGCCATCATGAACATCAATCTTAGTTCGGGCAGTTTTTAAGAATGGTCTCCCCAAAGAATCGGTGTTGGATTGAGAGATGTCTCATCCTCCATTTCAAGAACATAAAAGTCTGCTGGAAATACCAATTGATTCACCTGCATAAGCACATCTTCCACAACTCCCTTGGGATATGCATTAGAGCGATCAGCAAGTTGAATTACAATACCAGTTTTCGCAAGAGGTCCAAGATTCAAAGAAGCATATATAGAATATGGCATGACAGTAATAGATGCTCCTAAATCTAACATAGCTCTTTCAAACTTGGTATTACCAATGGTGCATGGAATGGTGAACGTACCTGGATCTTTGCATTTCGGAGGAATTTTTCTTGGCAATACAGCTGAAACATTTTCCCCCACACTTACCTTCTCATTTCCTTTCAACTTCCTCTTGTTGGTGCATAACTCTTTGAGCAATTTTGCATAACGAGGCACTTGCTTGATAGCATCCAGAAGTGGTATGTTTACCTCGATCTTGCGAAAAGTTTCCAGGATTTCTTTTTCTTGTTCCTCCTTCCTTGATTTTGCAAATCTGCTAGGAAAAGGTGGAGGAGTAACATATGAAGGAATATGGGTTTTAGGATTTACCTTAGAAGATTATGTTTTATTCATGGTGGGAGTGGTGTCATCCCCTTCATCAGTTTGTGATTTCTTTGGTGGAATCTCTAATTGCTTCCCACTTCTCAAAGTTACAGCACTAGCATTCTCTCTTGGATTGATCACCGGCTGAGAAGGTAATTTTCCTGAGCTTTGACTCTCAATTTTGCTCATGTTAGTGGCCAATTGTCCCATTTGATTTTCCAGGTTTTGGATACTTGCCCTAGTTTCCTGCTGAAATTGCATTGTGTTAGTGGCAAGTGCTTTAACAATATCCTGGAGAGACATACCTGAATTTTGTGGAGCTGATTGTGGTGCTGGTTATGGTTGTGCTTGAAATGGTTGCTGCACCCTTGGTTGATTGAAACCTGGTGGTCGATTTGGCATGGCATTTGGGGCGATTGGTTGACGATTCCCATATCTTAACTTAGGGTGATCTCTCCATCCAGCATTGTAAGTATTGGAGAAAGGGTCATACCTTTGCCTTGGTTGTCCTGGAAATCCACCCATGGCATGGGCTTGTTCTGTATCTCCTTCTTGCAAAGTTGGACACATGTCGGTTGGATGGTCCATGGCAGAACATACTCCACATGCATAAGATTGCTGCATATGTCCTACAGCCATTTTTTTTTACAAGAGAGTTAAGTTCACAAAGTTGTTGTTCAATGTTTGAAGTACTTACCTCATTTACTCTTTTTGGTAGTTGTGGCTCAAATTGACTGCTGAATTGTTGTGAGTTCGCTGCCATGTCACTAATCAAACGTCTTGCCACGTTCGGTGTTTTATTAACTAGTGCTCCACCACTAGCAGCATCAATGATACTCCTTTCCATGGGTAGGAGACCCTCATAGAAATATTGAATTAGGAGTCCATCATTAATTTGGTGGTTTGGACAGCTAGCACATAACCTTTTAAATCTCTCCCAATATTCATGAAGTGATTCTCCATTGTGTTGTCGAATGCTATCTTTTCTAATATTTGTAACTTTCGAGGCTGGAAAGTATTTCTCCAAAAAGAGTTTACTCATCTCATCCCAAGTAGTAATGGTACCTGGTGGTAGATAGTATAGCCAATCTTTTGCCGAATCTTCTAATGAGAATGGGAAAGCTCTCAATTTAATTTGCTCTTCAGAAACGCCTGTTGGCTTCATACTTGAGCATACCACATGAAATTCTTTGAGGTGTTTGTTCGGATCCTCTCCTGCAAAACCATGAAATGTAGGTAAGAGATGAATCAGTCTAGATTTAAGTTCAAAATCTATCTCAGAATTGGTGCTTATGCATAGCGGTTGTTGATCAATAATTGGAGCCCCTAACTCCTTAAGAGTCTGATCATTTTCCATCGCCATTGCTTCCGATTCAGATTTGATTGAACTGCAAGAAGATGGGAGGGAAGTATGTCGTGCAAGGTCAAATTCTGGCGGTGGAGTTGAAATTGAACGATTTAGTCTTAAATTCGATGATTGGAGAAACTCCTTAATTCTCTTAAGTCGCTGATCCGCTTCTCCCTCGGACATAAAAGCCTAAACACAAACAATCATGAAATAACAATCAAGAATCAGTAATAAAAACAGAATAACAAATTGATTAGAAAATC
>SNVD02011695.1:0-58250 GCA_013180625.2 Boswellia sacra
AATGGGGCACATTTCATATGTTTTGAAGAAATTCAAATTTTAAATGGAAGGCCGACATAATTGACATGCAATTCGGTAGACTGACACAGAGAAGAAAAATCAACTCACATGAGTACCGAATGGTGTTTTGGCCATATCTTAAGATAGAGATATTGAAATGCTTTGATTCTTAATGTTTTGGAAAGCTTATTCAATATGAAGATCTTTTATTTTTTGAAGAAATTCCAATTTCAAACAGAAGGCTGACATAATACACATGCAAGTCGGTGGACTGACACATGGAAGAAAAATCAAGTCACATGAGCACCGAATGGTGTTTTGGCCATATCTTGAGTTATAGGTATCCAAATGACTTGGTTTCTTGATGCGTTGGGAGCTTTTCAAATGGCAGATTGTTATGTTTTTACAGTTTTCAAATTTTCAAAAACGGAACATTGACAAAAATGGTAGACAGATATTACGGTTTTTATGGTGGGCAGAAATTTGGAGTTGGAGTCTTCACTTGATTAAGTTCATCTCATTTGCCTATAAAAGGAGCCATTCTCCCATTCATTCAACAAGTGCAAGAGAAGCATTTTATCAAGCAAAAAAGCCAAGAGAAATATCAAGTGTATAGAGCTTTTATAGTCTTTATCTACTCTTTGAAGAGAGTTGTACTTTTGTTGTAAAAACTTTTCTTTGTTCTTATATTGTGGTGAGAGTGAGCTCTTCTTGTATAAGGATAAAAGATATCCTTGAGAGAACTCTTTCCTTGGTGAGGTTGTTCATCAAGAATACTCTTGGTGTGGTGTTGATCAAGAGTTGAAGGAAAAAAGTCTTGGTGAAGTTGTTCATCAAGCAAGTTGTAAAGTATTCTACAACTTAGTGGAAAGCCTAACTTGTGGAGAAGCTAGGAGCCCGTGGACGTAGGCAAGGTTTGCCGAACCACGTAAATTGAGTTTGCACTCTCTCTATCCCTATCTCTTTACATTTACTTGCACTTGTGATTGTTCTTTATTGCTATTCTATTGATTGCATTCTATTTTCATCTTCATCACCTTTATCCTCAAAGAAAGGGTTAAATAATTTTGATCTTTCAAGAAAATTTTTCTAATTCCGTATTGATAAATAAAAACCCAATTCACCCCCCCTCTTGGGTTGCCATACCTGGGTCAACAAGTGGTATCAGAGCAAGGTTGCTCAATTTTTTAAAATCTTAATCGATTTTTGAGCTATGACAACTTTTAATTCAACTTCATATGTTGAGGGACTTTCTATCTCTAGACCTCCATTTTTTAATGGAAGTGATTACTCTTATTGGAAAACTAGAATGAGTATTTTCTTGAAATCTTTTGATTATGATTTGTGGTCTATTGTTTTGGAAGGACCTTTTGTTCCTACCAAAATTGAAAATGGGGAATGCATGCTTAAAGAACCTAAAGATTTAGTGAAGATGATAAAAAGAAATTGAGTTTGAATGCTAAAGCTATGAATGTGTTTTATTGTGCTCTAGATAGAAATGAGTTTAATAGAATATCTACTTGTTCTACGGCACAAGAAATATGGCACACACTTGAAGTAACTCATGAAGGAACTAGTCAAGTTAAAGAATCCAAAATTAGTATGCTAGTTCATAGTTATGAGCTTTTTAAGATGAAATCGGATGAATCAATTTCTAAAATGTTTACTAGATTTACAGATATTGTCAATAGTTTGAAATCTCTTGGTAAATCTTATTCTAATGTTGAAATGGTGAGAAAGATTCTTAGGTGTCTACCAAAATCTTGGAAGCCAAAGGTGACGGCAATTCAAGAAGCAAAAGACCACACCAAACTATCATTAGAAGAACTTATGGGTTCTCTCATGACTCATGAAATCACCTTGAAGGAAAATGAAGAAGATTTCAAGAAAAAGAAAAATAGCGCTTTCAAATCTTCAACAAAAGAAGATGATGAGTCCGACGATGAATGAAGCGATGAAGATCTTGCATTCATTCACAAGAAAGCTAAATGATGATTATAAGAAACCGCAAGGATTCAAGAAGTTCTAGCAGGGAGTACAAAGGGCAAGCTTCAAGCAAGAATAAGAAAAATGAGCAAGTCCATTTGCTATGATTGCAAGAACTGTGACTGTACGATGTATTGTCCTTACTTCAAGAGTCAAAACAAGAAATCCAAAGCAATGAAAGCCACAAATTGGGATGATAGTGAAGCTAGCTCTACCGAAGAAGAAGATTGCGAAGTGGCAAAATGTGCTTCATGGCTTTAAGTGACGATGAGGTAAGTATTCTAAACTATGATCCTAAACTTTCATATGATGAATTACTTGAAGCATTCAAAAATTTACATGTGCAAGTTGATAAGCAAAATTCAAAAATCAATGCTTTCAAAAAGAAGTCAAAAATCATGTTATCTCAATTAGAAGAGTTGGTAGAAATAAATGAAGCTTTAGAAAATGAAAATGAAATTTTAAAGCAAAAAGACTTTGAAAGTTTGAAAAGTCAAATACATTTTTTAAAAACTGAAAATGAGATTTTTAAACAAAAGGATTTTGATAAATTAGAGAAAGAAAATGTTATTTTGAAAAAGGAAAATAATGACTTAAGAAATATTGTTGATAGTTTTACAAAAAGCACAAAAAAATTTGAATTCTATGTTACAAAATCAAAGGTGTGTTTTTGATAAAAGAGGCTTAGGATATAAAACTCATAAAAATCAAAAGTATTTTAAAAATTATTTTGCCCATGCATCTTCTAGGAATAATCCTAATCATTCATGTACTTATTGTGGAAGAAAAGAACACAAAGTGCATTCTTGCTATATTAAGAGAAATCCTAATTTGAAAAAATATGGGTTCCAAAAAGTACCAAAACTAACCCCCAAGGACCCAAGAACTTTTGGGTACCAAAAAGTTACTCCTTGAATGTTGATTGTAGAGACAAAGGAGTGGCAAACACAAGTGGTACTTAGATAGTGGATGCTCAAGGCATATGACCGGAGATGCCTCCAAATTTTCAAGATTAATCATGAAGAAAGGAGGATATGTGACCTTCGGTGATAATGCCAAAGGAAGTGTAATCGGACATGGTGATATGGGTAACCCTTCTTCACCTATTATTAAAGATGTTTTGCTTGTTTATGGTTTAAAACATGATTTGATTAGTATTAGTCAATTGTGTGATAAGGGATATTTTGTTACTTTTGAGCCTAATAGATGTGTGATTAAGGATGTTAGTAACAATAAGACATTATTTGTTGGTAATAGATATGGTAATATTTATACAATTGATATTGATGTTAATGATCATGTAGAAAATTGTTTCATTGTTAATCATGATGCTTGGTTATGGCATAGAAGGTTAGGTCATGCTAGCATTGACACAATTTCAAAAATTTCTAAAAATGATTTAGTTGATGGTCTTCCAAAAATAAAATTTGAAAAGGATAAAATTTGTGATGCTTGTCAATTTGGAAAACAAGTGAGAATTCTTTTAAACAAAAGAAATTTATTTCAACAAATAAACCTCTACAATTACTTCATTTGGATTTATTTGGACCATCAAGAACTCAAAGCCTTGGTGGAAAGTATTATGTTTTTGTTATTGTGGATGATCATTCAAGATTCACTTGGGTATTATTCTTGAAAACTAAAAATGAGGCCATACAAGCTTTTTTAAAATTTGTAAAAAGAGTCCAAAATCAAAAAGGGCATTCTATTGTATCCATTAGAAGTGATCATGGTGGTGAAGTAGACAATGTCGCGTTTGAAAATCTTTGTGGTGAAAATGGTTTTGAACATAATTTTTCCGCACCTAGAACTCCAAAACAAAATGGTGTTGTTGAGAGGAAAAATAGGACTATCCAAGAAATGGCTAGGACCATGTTACTTGAAAATAATTTGCCAAATATTTTTGGGCCGAAGCCGTTAATACCGCATGCTTTATAATCAATAGAGTCCATATTAGAGCTTTAATAAAGAAAACTCCTTATGAACTTTGGAAAGGAAGAAAACCCAATATTGGATTTTTTAAAGTTTTTGGATGTAAATGTTTTATTTTAAACACCAAGGATAACCTTGAAAATTTGATGCAAAAGCCGATGTTGGAATTTTTGTTGGCTACTCCAACCATAGTAAAGCATATAGAGTTTTTAACAAAAAGACTCTTACTATTGAAGAATCTATGCATGTTGAATTTGATGAAAATAATGTTATTTCTTCAAAGAATTTAGATGATGATATTGTTGAGGTAGAAAGGCAAATCAAGGAATCAAGGCTTGATAAAAAGAGCCAAGATGAATTACAACTTCAACAAGAAAAGCTTGTGGAAGTAAATGATTCTTCCCAAGAATTACCAAAGGAATGGAGGTATGCAAAAGCTCACCCTAAGGATCTCATTATTGGTGAACAATCACAAGGTATGAAAACTAGATCTTCTTTTAAGAACTTTTGTAATCATTTTGCTTTTGTCTCTCAATTTGAACCAAAATCTTTTAAAGAAGCTGAAAATGACGAAAGTTGGATTTTAGCTATGCAAGAAGAATTGAATCAATTTGAGAGAAATCAAGTTTGGGAATTAGTCCATAGACCTAAAAATCATTCTATTATAGGCACTAAATGGATTTTTAGAAATAAAGTAGATGAAAATGGCACCATGATTAGAAACAAAGCTAGACTTGTTGCTCAAGGATACAATCAGGAAGAAGGTATTGATTATGAGGAAACCTTTGCACCGGTTGCTAGATTAGAATCAATTAGAACGTTGTGTGCATTTGCATGTTATAAAAATTTTACATTATATCAAATGGATGTCAAAAGTGCATTTTTAAATGGTTACATTATGGAGGAAGTATATGTAGAGCAACCTCTTGGTTTTCAAAATCATGATTTTCAAAACCATGTTTTCAAACTCAAAAAGGCACTTTATGGCTTGAAACAAGCACCAAGAGCATGGTATGATAGATTGAGCAAATTTCTCATTGATAATGGTTTCGAAATGAAAAACGTTGATACTACTCTTTTTGTTAAACCAAAAAATGATGATTTATTAATTGTTCAAATCTATGTTGATGATATTATATTTGGTGCTACTAATGTCTCTATGTGTGAGGAATTTTCCAAGTCCATGCAACAAGAATTTGAAATGAGCTTAATGGGAGAATTAAATTTCTTCCTTGGACTTCAAATCAAGCAATCAATGGATGGGATCTTCATAAATCAAGCTAAATACAAAAGAGATCTTCTCAAGAAGTTTGGCATGGATAATTCAAGGACATATAACACACCTATGGGTACATTAACCAAGCTTGACAAAGATGAGAAAGGAAAAGATGTTGAGGTAACAAAATATCGAGGTATGATTGGCTCTCTTGTGTATTTAACTTCTAGTAGACCTGATATTATGTTTAGTGTGTGTATGTGTGCTAGATTTCAATCTTGTCCAAAGGAATCTCACCTTAAAGCTGTCAAAAGGATATTTAGATATCTTCTTGGAACCATAAATCTAGGTCTTTGGTATCCTAAGTATGAAAATTTTGATCTAATTAGTTATTCGGATGCGGACTTTGCTGGAAGTCTTCTTGATAGAAAGAGCACTAGTGGCTCTTGCAATTTTCTAGGACATGCACTAGTCTCATGGTTTAGTAGAAAACAAAATTCTATTGCCTTATCAACTGCGGAAGCCGAGTATATTGCAGTAGGAAGTTGTTGTGCACAATCTCTTTGGATGAAACAAATTTTAAAAAGATTATGGTGTGGTATTTGATCATATTCCCATCAAATGTGACAATACAAGTGCCATCAACATTTCAAAAAATCCCATACAACACTCTAGGACTAAGCATATAGAGAGTAGACATCATTTTATTAGAGATCATGTGCAAAAAGGTAATATTTCTTTAGAATTTGTTCCCACCGTAAAACAATTAGCTGATATATTTACTAAACCCCTTAGTCAAGATAGATTTTGCATAATTAGAAGAGAATTAGGCATGTTGGATATATCTTAATTTTTCTTTTATTTGATAATCTTTGAATGGTAACATATGTTAAGGGGGAGAATATAGTTAGGGGGAGTAATTAATTTGATTACATCTTTTTGATGATAACAAAAGGGGAAGAAATAGTTGGATTGCTTATATTCATAACAAGTGCCATTTTTTGTTTATTCTTGATTTTATTTTCATTCTTGATTTTAGATTATATTTTAAAGCAATCAATGGTTTGTCATCATCAAAAAAGGGGAGATTGTTAGCCCTAAGGCTACATGATAATTTTGATGATAACAATACACATTGATTAATTGAGATTTACTAACATGTTTATTTATGTGCAAGAGTAAGATCATTGAAATAATTTTAAAATCAAGAATAGGCTTATTAAAATGAAGTGTTGAAGCTAAGGAGAAGACTACATGTTAAAGGCACCAAAGTTTAAGAACAAGGATTGACTCAAGGAATGTGACACATGAGCAATGTTCAATCAATTGGTCATATATATCTCTACAAATATCCAAACGACGTGATTCTTGAGCCTTTGGAAAGCTTACTCAATTATAACATTTCATATGTTTTAATGAAATTCAAATTTCAAGTGCAAGGTTGTCCAAATCATCATGCAAGTTAAAAGACAAATGGAAGCAGCTGACATGAGCACCGAATACTCCTTTGGTCATATCTTGAGCTAGAAAAATCAAAATGACTTGATTCTTGCGGCATTGGAAAGATGACTTAATGAGGAACATTTCATATGTTTTGAAAAATTCAAATTTCAAACAGAAGGCCGACATAATTGACATGCAATTCGGTGGACTGACACAAAGAAGAAAAATCAATTCACATGAGCACCGAATGATTTTTTGGCCATATCTTAAGATAGAGATATCCAAATGCTTTGATTCTTAATGTTTTGGAAAGCTTATTCAAATATGCAGATCTTTCATGTTTCGAAGAAATTCAAATTTCAAATGGAAGGCTGACAGAATTATCATTCAATTTGGTGGACTGACACAAGAAAGAAAAATCAAGTCACATGAGCACCGAATGGTTTTTTGGCCATATCTTGAGCTACAGATATCCAAATGACTTGATTCTTAATGCGTTGGAAATATTATTAAAATGTGCAAATCTTTTATGTTTTTTAGATTTTCAAATTTCAAACGGAACAATGACAAAAATGGAAGACAAGATTACGGTTTTTATGGTGGGCAGAAAATTTGGAGTTGGTGTCTTCACTTGATTAAGTTCATCTCATTTGCCTATAAAAGGAGCCATTCTCCCATGCATTCAAGAAGTGCAAGAGAAGCATTTTATCAAGCAAAAAAGCCAAGAGAAATATCAAGTTTATAGAGCTTTTATATTCTTTATCTACTCTTTGAAGAGAGTTGTACTTTTGTTGTAAAAACTTTTCTGTGTTCTTATATTGTGTGAGAGTGAGATCTTCTTGTAAAGGATAAAAGATATCCTTGAGAGAACTCTTTCCTTGGTGAGGTTGTCCATCAAGAAGAACTCTTGGTGTGGTGTTATCAAGAGTTGAAGAAAAAAAGTCTTGGTGAAGTTGTTCATCAAGCAAGTTGTAAAGTATTCTACAACTTAGTGGAAAGCCTAGCTTGTGGAGAAGCTAGGAGCCCGTGGACGTAGGCAAGGTTTGCCGAACCACGTAAATTGAGTTTGCACTCTCTCTATCCCTATACTCTTTACATTTACTTGCACTTGAGATTATTTATTATTGCTATTCTCTTGATTGCATCTTAGATAACTTCTATTTTCATCTTCTTCACTTCTATTCTCAAAAGAAAAAGTGAAATAATTTTTATCTTTCAAGAAAAGTTTTATAAATTCGTTTTGATAAATAAAACCCAATTCACCCCCCCTCTTGGGTTGTCATACCTGGGTCAACAAAAAACATTCTCCTGAGGTATTTTTTCTGTCATCTGCATTTCCTGTCTGGTCAGCATCACTAAACCCTGCAAGATAATCATTTGTATCTTTAGAAAACCATATTCCATAATCATGTGTTCTATACCCGATGATTCTCTTAGTTGCTGCAAGATGTGATTCCATTGGATTTGCTTGAAATCTTGCACAAAGTCCTACACTAAAACACAAGTCTAGTCTGCTTGTTGTGAGGTATAGCAGGCTGCCAATAATGCTTCTGTACAAACTTGCATCAACATCTTTTCCTGTATTGTCTTTTGAAAGTTTTAGATTAGTACTGATAGGAGTTTTCATTGGTTTTGCATTCTCTAGCCCAAATTTCTTTACAAGATTTTTAGCATATTTTGATTGAGATATGAATATCCCATCATTCATTTTCTTAACCTACAAACCAAGAAAGAAACTTAATTCTCCTACCATGCTCATTCCAAACTCTTCCTGCATCAACTTTACAAACTCATTAGTTTTGCTTTTGTTAGTTGATCCGAAAATAATGTCATCAACATATATTTGTGCAACAATAAAATAATTAGATGCATGTTTGGTAAACGAAGTCTTACCATTGCTACCTCTTTTATAACCTCTGTTGATCAAAAAGTTTGTCAATCTTTCATACCATGCTCTACGAGCTTGTTTCAAACCATATAAAGCTTTGTGCAATTTGTACACAAAATCAGGATGTTTAGGATCTTCAAATCCTTTAGGTTGTTCAACAAAGACTTCTTCATTGAGATAGCCATTTAAAAATGCTGTTTTAACATCCATTTGGTATAATTTAAAATCAAGCAAACAAGCAATTGCAAGTAGTAATATGATTGACTCAAGTCTAGCTACTGGTACAAAGGTCTCATCAAAGACTATCCCTTCTACTTGTGTGTAACTTTGTGCAATTAGCCTAGCCTTATTTCTTACTACTTGTCCACTTTCATCAGTTTTATTTTTGAATATCCATATAGTTCCAATGACATTAGCATTTTCTGGCCTAGGAACTAATTCCCATGCTTCATTTCTTTCAAACTGATTAAGTTCATCTTGCATGGCTTGAATCCACACATCTTCTTTTAAGGCTTCTTTTACATTTTTTGGTTCAACTAAAGAAACATAACATGCAAATCTTACCTGATTTCTTACCTTACTCTGAGTCTTCATCATGCCATCTGGTGTTCCAATGATAGAGCTTGTTGGGTATGCCTTCTGAATCCATGTGGGTGGATCTTTCTTTTCATCTTCATTCCTGATTGAATTTTTATTCAAATCTGAGTTGTCAAATGTTACTGTTATGCCGGGTGTAACAGCAGCTGTTTCCTCTTTCATAACAGAATCTTCTTTATTGTTGCTGTATGAATCTGACTTCTCTGTATCGTTTGTGAAGCTAGTTATGCTTTCCTCTTGTAAGTACTTTGCATAATCGTCTAGATCATCAAATACTACATTTGCAGATTCCATGACTGCCTCAGTTCTCAGATTGTAAACTCGAAATGCTTTACTGTTTTGTGCATATCCCACAAAGATTCCTTCATCACTTCTCGAATCCAATTTACCTAACTGCTCTTTGTCATTTAAGATGTAACACCTGCATCCAAAAACATGAAAATATTTCAAATTTGGTTTTCTACCTTTCAAAATTTTATAAGGTGTCTGGTTAGTGCCAGGTCTAAGAGAAACTCTATTTGAAATATAACAAGCAGTGCTTATTGCTTCAGTCCACAGCGTCTTGGTCAATTTTTTGCTATTGAGCATTACTCTAGCCATCTCTTGAAGAGTTCTATTCTTCCTTTCCATAATACCATTCTGTTCAAGGGTTTTAGGAGCTGAAAATTCATGATCAATTCCATCATATTTGCAAAAGTCAGCATAACTAACGTTTTCAAACTCCTTTCCATGATCACTTCTTATCCTCACAATCCTCCCAATGTTCCTATTTTGCTCATTTTCAATCTTAACACAAGGATTCCTGAAAGCTTCAAAAGTGTTAGATTTTTCTTTAATGAAATCAACCCAAATATATCTAGAAAAATCATCCGCACAAACAAATATGTCTCTCTTACCTGTAATACTTTCAATTTGCATATGACCCATAAGATCTATGTGAAGCAAATCAAGTATTTTGGACGTGCTATGGAGTTGATTTGTGTGAACTTCTAATTCGTTTTCCCATTTGACATGGTCCACAAATTTTATTAACTTTGTCATCAAGTTTAGGAACTCAACAGCACCTAACTTAGTTAATTTAACCAAGTCTTTGTAATTTAAGTGTCCTAATTTTTGATGCCATAATTCTAAATCTGAAATCCTAGCTTGAAATGCAATCTTTATCAAATAACAATTATCCGAAGATCTATTACCTTCTAGAGTGCATTTTTCAAAATTATCTAAGACCATGCATTTATTTTGTGTGAAATTAACAATATACTTGTCATCACAAATCTGACTAATACTAATAAGATTAGCTTTCAAATCTTCAACCAGTAAGATATTTTCAAAATTGGGTAGGCCTTCGACATTTGAAGTGCCTTTACCAATGATCTTACTCTTTGCTCCATCTCCATAGGTGACATTACCATCCCTACATGCTTTAAAATCTATTAAAAACTGTTTATTTCCAGTCATGTGCCTGGAACGACCACTGTTAAAATATCATAGACCGTTAGAAGTATGTTCAAGAGTAGTAAGAGTAACATGGCATACTGTCTTGTCTTTCTTAACCCACTACAACTGTGATTTTGGTAACAGTTTGAACTGTTTTGATCTTTTATGCAAAAGATTCAACAATTTAAAGCATCTAGGCCTAATGTGTCCCTTTTTACCACAAAAATAACAAGTAGGAATGAATTTTCTTACCTTTTCAGGACTGGATTTGAAAAAACTCAGAGAAGAAATAAATGTCTCATTGCTCTTGGAATTAGGACTTGACTTTAAGGAGTTAAGTTCATAATTCTTACCTGATGTTGAAGCTTTAACAAAAACAATTGTTGATGAAGATGCAACATTACCTTTTGTATACCTGAATCCATGTTTGTTGGAGTTGTCTGTTCCAAGACTTAAGACTTGATCAAGTTTGGCTGCTCCAACTTTGAGTTGATCAATACACCTCTTACTTTCAACCAGTTCTGTTGTGATTTTCTCAATATGTGCTGTTTTGTTTGTCAAAACAATCTCCAGTTCTGAGATATGATTTTCAGCATAGGATTTTTCACATTCCAGCACCTCAATCTTTTTCTTCAAGATTTTGATTTCTTCCTTCTGATTCAGCCATTCACTATAGAGTGCGTTGTATGTCTCTTACAACTCTTCATAGTATTTTGGTCTATCTTCTTCATCAGAATGATCGACACTGGTTCTGCAATTTTATGTTATGTTAGACATAACAGCTTTCTCTTTATCCACTACGGATGCAGTAAATGCAACAAAATTGCTAATGCAATCATGATCTTCTGACTTCGATTATGATTCATCACTCTATGTTGTTGTCAGTCCTTTGTTCTTCTTCTTGAGATTAGCACATTCAGACTGAATATGTCCATAACCAGAACATTCATAACACTAAATCTACCCTTTCTTTTCAGGTTGTTTTGGCTTCTTCTTGTCATTATCCTTGTTGAACTTTATGAATTTTTCATCACTTGAGTTTGATGGCTTTCCTTGATTCTTTTTCCTGAAATTTCTTTTCATGAACTTGATATAATTTTTTGTTAGAAAAGCAATTTGTTTAGAATCGGTTTCATCAAGCTCATCATTACTTTCATCATCAGATTTTTCAGTTTTCGCATTGAATGCAATGCTTTTTCCTTTTTGCTTCCTAGCACTTTGATTAATTTCAAAATTTTGAAAAATGCCAATCAGTTTATCAACCCTCATCTTATCAGTGTTCTTAACTTCCTCAAAGGCTGAAATTTTAGGTTGAAATTTATCTGGGATAGACCTAATTATTTTGTTAACAATTTCTGCATTAGTGAAGGTTTTTCAAAGCATGTATGTCGAATTTGTGATATGACATATCTTAGAGTAAAACTCAGAAATCGATTCATCTTCATGCATCATTAAATTTTCAAATTAAGAATTAAGTCTCATCAATTTAGATCGCTTAACCGATGCTGTACCTTCATGTTTTACCTCAAGTATGTCCCATGCTTCTTTGGCAACTTTGCACCCAAAAATTTGTCCGAAATTGTTTAGATCCACTGTAGCAAAAATTACATTGAGAGCCTTTGAATTCCAGTTGGAACGTCGGTATTCTTCATTAGTCCATTCATCCTCTGGTTTGGCTTCAGAATCACCAAAAGCATTTGATTTTGTTGGCGGTGTCGATCCTTTAAGCACACTAGTCCATGCCCTATCATCAAGAGATTTGATATACATTATCATTCTTACCTTCCAATATGAGTAATTGCTATCATCAAGAATAGGTGGTTGTGTTTCGGATCCTCCATTACGAAAAAACTCCATCCTTCTAGATCAACATGATCATTTTCTTCATTTGTCTATCAGTGAACCTAATCTGATACCAATTGAAAGTTCTGAAAGTATGTAGTTATAAGAAATATAATATAAACTGTAATATAAATCGGCATAGGATGATTTTACGTGGTTCGGTTATAAAATTGACATCCACGGACAACTATAGAGTTGCAATTTAGTAAGTTCTTGTTTATACAATCTTTAAGACCTTTTACAGTATCGACTCACCCTCACACATTGACCTAATCTTTGACAAACAAAATCTTATCAAGATCTTAAACTCTAGTGGCACTGCCCACTCTCTGTCGTAGATAACTTAACAACACATTGTTAAGTTATACATAACAAATGATGTCTGACGTTGAATTACATAAACACTTAACGCGCAAGTTATCCCAAGTGTCTACCAACTCACACAGACCGAATCAACCACTCATGTACGATTTCTGTCTCTCATACAAGTATCAAAGACTCATAAAATCAAAACAATAAAGACATTCCTCCTTGCGTTGAAGCTCTCTTTCTTTATTGTTGGAATGTCAAAACAAAAACTAACACAACACACCACATAATTAGCATACTTCGTTATGTAAAAATAACTTTGTAAATATAGCGGTATGCTTGGACAAAATCTTCTAGAAATCCTGTAAAAATCTAAATCAAAATCACAATAGGATTAGGAGAAATAAAATAGGAAGTGATATAATTAAACTCCTAAAGGAATTAGGACAAATAAATATTCTCCTATTCTAATTAGGATACAAGGTACTATATCTTAATCTAAAGAGATATTTATTATAAATCAAACACTTCCTAAATTATAATTCTAGAAATAGTAAAATATGAAACAAAATAATATTCTTGTTTTTATCACAAGTTGGACAAAATTCACCATGTGCATGGCACATACATGTTGACACAAATAGACACAATTTAAAAAATTTCTAAAAAATGATTTAGTTAATGGTCTTCCAAAAATTAAATTTGAAAAGGATAAGATTTTTGATGCTTGTCAATTTGGAAAACAAGTGAGAACTTCTTTTAAACAAAAGAAATTTATTTCAACAAAAAAACCTCAACAATTACTTCATTTGGATTTATTTGGACCATCAAGAACTCAGAAGCCTTCGTGGAAAGTATTATATTTTTGTTATTGTAGATGATTATTCAAGATTCACTTGGGTGTTGTTCTTGAAAACTAAAAATGAGGCCACACAAGCTTTTTCAAAATTTTCAAAAATAGTCCAAAATCAAAAATGGTATTCTATTGTGTCCATTAGGAGTGATCATGGTGGTGAAGTAGACAATGTTGCATTTGAAAATCTTTGTGATAAAAATGGTTTTGAACATAATTTTTCCTCACCTAAAACTCCACAACAAAATGGTGCTGTTGAGAGGAAAAATAGGACTATCCAAGAAATTGCTCGGACCATATTACTTGAAAATAATTTACCAAATATTTTTGGGCTGAAGCCGTTAATACCGCATGCTTTATAATCAATAGAGTTCATATTAGAGCTTTAATAAAGAAAACTCCTAATGAACTTTGGAAAGGAAGAAAACCCAACATTGGATTTTTTAAAGTTTTTGGATGTAAATGTTTTATTTTAAACACCAAGGATAACCTTGAAAATTTGATGCAAAAGCCGATGTTGGAATTTTTGTTGGCTACTCCAACCATAGTAAAGCATATAGAGTTTTTAACAAAAAGACTCTTGCTATTGAAGAATCTATGCATGTTGAATTTGATGAAACTAATATGATTTCTTCAAAGAATTTAGATGATGATATTGTTAAGGTAGAAAGGAAAATCAAGGAATCAAGGCTTGATGAGAAGAGCCAAGATGAATTACAACTTCAACAAGAAATGCTTGAGGAAGTAATTGATTCTTCTCAAGAATTATCAAAGGAATGGAGGTACGCAAAAGCTCACCCTAAAGATTTCATTATTGGCAAACCATCACAAGGTATGAGAACTAGATCTTCTTCTAGGAACTTTTGTAATCATTTTGCATTTGTCTCTCAATTTGAACCAAAATCTTTTAAAGAAGCCGAAAATGACGAAAGTTGGATTTCGGCTATGCAAAAAGAATTGAATCAATTTGAGAGAAATCAAGTTTGGGAATTAGTCCCTAGACCCAAAAATCATTCTATTATAGGCACTAACTGGATTTTTGGAAATAAAGTAGATGAAAATGGCACCATGATTAGAAACAAAGCTAGACTTGTTGCTCAAGGATACAATCAAGAAGAAGGTATTGATTATGAGGAAACCTTTGCACCGGGTGCTAGATTAGAATCCATTAGAATGTTGTGTGCATTTGCATGTTATAAAAATTTTACATTATATCAAATGGATGTCGAATTTTTAAATGGTTACATCATGGAGGAAGTATATGTAGAGCAACCTCTTGGTTTTTAAAATAATGATTTTTCAAACCATGTTTTCAAACTCAAAAAGGCACTTTATGGCTTGAAACATGCACCAAGAGCATGGAATGATATATTGAACAAATTTCTCATTTATAATGGTTTTGAAATGAAAAAAGTTGATACTACTCTTTTTGTTAAAATAAAAAATGATAATTTATTAATTGTTCAAATCTATGTTGATGATATTATATTTGATGTTACTAATGTTTCGATGTGTGAGGAATTTTCCAAGTGCATGCAGCAAGAATTTGAAATGAGCTTAATGGGAGAATTAAATTTCTTCCTTGGACTTCAAATCAAGCAATCAATAGATGGGATCTTCATAAATCAAGCCAAGTACACAAAAGATCTTCTAAAGAAGTTTGGCATGGATAATTCAAGAACATGTAACACACCTATGGGTACCTTAACCAAGCTTCATAAAGATGAGAAAGGAAAAGATGGTGAGGTAAAAAAATATCGCGGTATGATTGGCTCTTTTTTGTATTTGATTGCTAGTAGACCCGATATTATGTTTAGTGTGTGTATATGTGCTAGATTTCAATATTGTCCAAATGAATCTCACCTTAAGGCTATTAAGAGAATATTTAGATATCTTCTTAGAACCATAAATCTAGGTCTTTGGTATCCTAAGTGTAATAACTTTGATCTAATTAGTTATTCTGATGCGGACTTTGCTGGAAGTCTTCTTGATAGGAAGAGCACTAGTGGCTCTTGCCATTTGCTAGGACATGCATTAGTCTCGTGGTTTAGTAGGAAACAAAATTCTGTTGCCTTATCAACCACAGAAGTTGAGTATATTGCAGTAGGAAGTTGTTGTGCACAAGCTCTTTGGATGAAACAAATTTTAAAAGATTATGGTGTGGTATTTAATCATATTCCCATCAAATGTGACAATATAAGTGCCATCAACATTTAAAAAAAATCCCATACAACACTTTAGGACTAAGCATATAGAGATTAGACATTATTTTATTAGAGATCATGTGCAAAAAGGTAATATTTCTTTAGAATTTGTTCCTACCAATAAACAATTAACCGATATTTTTACTAAACCCCTTTGTCAAGATAGATTTTGCATAATTTGAAGAGAATTAGGCATGTTGGATATGTCTTAATTTTGCTTTTATATGATAATCTTTGAATGGCAGCATATGTTAAGGGGGAGAACATATTTAGGGGGAGTAGTTAATTTGATTACATCTTTTTTATGATAACAAAAAGGGGATAAATGGTTGGATTGCTTATATTTATAACAATTGCTATCTTTTTGCTTATTCTTGATTTTAGATATTATTTTAAAGCAATCAATGGTTTGTAATCATCAAAAAGGAGGAGATTGTTAGCCCTTAGGCTACATGATAATTTTGATTATAACAATACACGTTGATTCATTTAGGTATTACTAATATGTTTATTTATGTGCAAGACTACATGTTAAAAGGACAGGGCTACATGTTAAAGACACCAAAGTTTAAGAACAAGGTTTGACTCAAGGAATGTGACACATGAGCAATATTTAATCAATTGGTCATATATTTCTCTATAAATGTCCAAATGATGTGATTCTTGAGCCTTTAGAAAGCTTGCTCAATTACTAACATTTTATATGCTTTAAAGAATTTCAAATTTCAAGTGAAAGGTTGTCCAAATCATCATGCAAGTTAAATGACAAACAGAAGCAGCTGACATGAGTACCGAATGCTATTTTGGACATATCTTGTGCTAGATATATCCAAATGACTTGATTCTTGAGGTGCTAGAAAGATGATTTAATGGATCACATTTCACATTTTTTGAAGAAATTCAAATTTCAAACTGAAGGTTGACATAATCATCGTGCAAGTAGGTGGACTGACATAAGGAAGAGAAATAAACTAAAATGAGCACTGAATGGTCTTTTGTTCATATATTGAGATAAAGATATCCAAATGACTGGCTTCTTAATGCGTTGGAAAGTTTATTCAAACATACAGATTTTTTATGTTTTACATATTTTAAAATTTTAAACGAAACATTGACAAAAATGGCCAACAAAATTATAGTTTTTATGGTGGGCAGAAAATTTAGAGTTGGTGTATTCACTTGATTAAGTTCATCTCATTTGCCTATAAAAGGAGCCCTTCTCCCATGCATTCAACAAGAATCCATCAAGCAACAAATTAGAGAAATATCAAGTTTAGAGAGCTTTTATATTCTTCATCCACTCGTTGAGGAGAGTTGTATTTTTATTATAAACAATTTTCTTTGTTCTTGCATTGTGGTGACAGTGAGATCATTCTTGTGAAGGATAATAGTTATCTCTGAGAGAACTCTTGGTACGATGTTATCAAGATTTAAACAATTGAGAGAACTCTAGGTATGGTGTTATCAAGGGTTGAAGGAAAAAGCTTTGGAGAGGTTTTTTATCAAGCAAGTTGTAATGAATTCTACAACTAAGTGGAAAGCCTAGCTTGTGGACGAGCTAGGAGCCTGTGGACACAGGCAAGGTTTACCGAACCACATAAATTGAGATTGTACTCTCTCTATCCCTATCCTCTTTATATTTACTTATACTTGTAATTGTTCATTATTGTTATTCTCTTGATTGCATTTTAGATAACTTCTAATTTCATATTCTTCACCTTTATTCTCAAAGAAAGAGTGAACTAATTTTGATCTTTCAAGAAAAGTTTTATAAGTTCGTTTTTATAAATAAAAACCCAATTCACCCCCTCTCTTAGGTTGTCATACCAAGGTCAATAGTAAGGTATTTATCCAAACTTCACACTCAAAGTAGCTGGTGTAATTGTTGAGGCTGTATGAATGGTTATGATCTCCCCATCCATGCTGCATCGGATTTTCTAATGCAAGGTGGAAGGAACTCTGCCAAGTTAATAGAACCAGGCTTGTCCCAACAAGGTAGCAAATATGACCCAACTATCAAGGACTGTGAATTCCATCATAACTTTGATAGGTATAGTCTTCACTAAAGCTTTGAGGATTCTTATGGCACTTCTCTTCGAATCATCATAAGCCTTGATCACTATCTCACAAGGCTTAAGCTCATCTTCACTGACTCTGTATTTGTGCAATATCTTTATAGGAATAATATTGATGGCAGACCCATCATCCAACATGATACAAGGAGATGTTTTCCCGCCAATCCCTATAGTGATGAACAATGGCTTATTACGGTTTCTCCATTCGAATGGTAGATCTTCATCCGTAAAGGTGATTTCTCCTTTTTTTTCTACCCTCTTAGGTGTTCTTCCAGTCAAGGCGGTTAGCATTTCATTAGTAGTGGCAACCATCGATATCTTTATCTCTACTAAGGCCTTTTCCATGGCTTCTCTATATTTTTGGAATGATATAAGTAGATCCCAAATGCTAGCGTTCACTTGAGTTTTCTTTAATTATTTGACCACTTAATCCTCTTATTCTTTAGCTTCTTCATTGGTAACTTCTTTGCCCTTCTCAACTGTTTTCTTAGTTGGTTTCTCTTTTTTCTTCTCATGGCAAAATCTACCACTCCTTGGACATTCTCTCTCTCAACCTTGAGTGTTTCTCCCTCATGTGTTTCTTCCTCATTCTCATCTTTTCTTCGTCATCACTACTAAGGTCAACCCAAAAGTTTGGAAGGGTCTTGACTAGAAGGAAGTCATCCCAAATTCCCATGACTCTCACTTCCTTACACCTTCTAGGCAAGCTCTCTCTCTTCACAAGACTTTCATTTGGCTTCCCTTTCCTAGCTTCATTACCCTTCTTCACCTTAAGTTTCCTAGGTGGTGGGCCGTTTTTAGCTCTTTTTCTAGCTATTTCTTCTTGGCAAATGAGCTTCATGACATTGGTTTCTTCTTGATGGGTGTCACTACAACTTCTTCTTCTTCATTCTGTTGGGGCTCTTTTTCTTCTTGGTCATTGAGATTCATAAGTTTGGGTCCTAAGCTTCGCTGACTCCTTTCACTACAATGTTGGGGCATCTAGCTTTCTTGGTGTGAATCTTGGCTGCCAAAGGAACGGGCTCATCGTCCACCCTCTCAATGATCTCCTTGGGCTCTTTTTCTCTGGGCTTTCCAACCATGGGATTCTTTGTTGAGACCACCCTTCTAATGGATTGCTCTAACTTAGACTTCTCCCTTCTCTTAGCTCTCTCAACCCTGCTCGATTTACACTTCTCGAAGGAATTCATGACTTGCTCCTTAGTCAAGCTTGATCTAATCATGTTGGCTGATGGAGGAGGTACCAGGTTGTAATTAGGCAAAGGGTTGCTCCTTGTGTTGGGCTCATATGTTTTCAGGTCGGGAATCTGGCCTTCATCATCAAATCTTGAATCTCATGGCGGAGGCGAGTGCAATCGTCAGCCTTATGACCAGTCACTTAGTGGAATTCACACTTCTCTTGGTGCCTCCAATTCCTTGGCAATGAATTTGGAAGCTCTCTTGGTGGCAATGGCTGCAAGATCCCTTTGGTTCTCAACTTTGCAAGATTTTGGAAAGTGGCCTTCCTAGATGAACTGCCTTCACCTCTACGTGTTTCATGCTAGGCATACTAGGTTGGTGGTACTGGCCTTGACTTCTTCGAGGGTAGCCATGAGTGTTTCTCTTCTGTCTAGGCTCCAATTCTTCTATTTGGATGCTTGAGTCGCATAAATCTTCAAATGTTTTGTTAGGGATACCCGCAAGACTATTACTGATAAAAGCATGGGCTCCATTAATCACCATCTGGACCTGGTCTTTCTCCGCAAGCCTCGTGGTCATCTTGATAGATTTAGCCCTCCAACGAACTAGATAGTCTGAGAATGTCTCCTTGGGCTTTTGTATGGTCATCTATAATCCCTCAATGTTACCCCTAATTGAGTATTATGGCGGTACTGTTCCACGAATTATTGAGAAAGTTCCTTCCAATCTTCTCAAACTCTCTTTTGGAGCTCATGATACCATTCTATTGCATCGTCTTCTAAGGATAGCATAAAGTACTTTAAAATATGCTCTTTTATTAAAATAGCTTTTGGGTACTATCCATTGTTCAACCAGTCACGAGACATCTGTTTTGTCAGGGCAGATAAACACAGGACAACCTCTTGAGACTTCGCCCTCCTATTTTGAGCCTTTGAATAGGCTGAGTAATGAGGATCAATCTGATAGGGTTGTTCATACTCATACGGACACCCCAGCTACCCCGGTAAAGAAGGGTAAGAAGAAGAAAAACAAGAACGACTGAAGCTCTTGTATTTTTTTTGATTTAGACCATTTGTGGTCATTTATCATTTATGTTGTTAAGGCCGTTTGTGGCCTTTTTACTTTGTTTTAGGTCGCTTGTGGCCTTTATTTTTGATCTTTTGTTGGATTGTATGTTTGGACTTTACGTCCTTCTTGTAATTCTTGGGGTATGCCCCTCGGATTTTTGTATATTATAATGTTTTTGGATTTATATTACTAAGTAACTTTTCCCAAAAAAAAGTCTCAAATGTGTTTTGAGATTCCCTTCTCCATTGAACTTTGGCAAGTTTGGCAGACGAAACTTTGGAAGCAAATCTTGGTCTCCCATAAGCAAGATATCATCTAGATCTTCGACCCCCTTCAGCCCCTTCTTCTTCAAAAGGGATTAGACTTTCTCCATGTCTTTCGTCAACTGCTTGACCAATTCAGGTTCTTCGTGGTTGATTGGGCTTTTCTCCTCATTTCTACCTTGGCTAGTCTCACCATGGCCATCACCATTATCCTCGGGTGGCAGCTGATTCGCACGGTTGGGCCCATTTTGGAGTGCTTCAATGGTTCAACCACTTGTTGTTAGAGTTTGGTCATGTCAGCTCTCAATTGTATCATTTCTGCATTGCTGATGTGGGGTGATGCCATTTCGTCTTCTTGTCTTACCAAACGACCACCTCGTCTAACCCAAGCAATGATGGCTGCAAAATAAAAGTGTTAATACTATGCATGCATGCATGTATGCATGATATGATGCATGCTCATTCAAGGGCATAGATACGCTTTCAGCCTTCCAACCTTATTCGTCCCACACATATGAGGTCAAGTCTCTTATACTGTGATTTTTGGCCTCATTACCAAGTTATCATCATGGGATATGGGAATGCGAGATTCTCTTTCGTAATTCTAACATTCATGTTGATGCTGGATTCTTCATGATTATCATAACATGATTTTTAAAACGTCATGATAACCTTAACTCATAGCACATATTCCCATTTTGTTCTTTTATGGGTGACTTGACATATGGCATTTGTTCATGGTGTTAGCCCTAAGGCTACATGATAATTTTGATGATAACAATACACATTGATTCATTAAGATTTACTAACATTTTTATTTATATGCAAGAGTTAGATCATTGAAATAATTGTAAAATTAAGAAGAGGCTTATTAAAATAAAGTGTTAAAGCTAAGGAGAAACTACATGTTAAAGACACCAAAGTTTAAGAACAAGGTTTGACTCAAGGAATGTGACATATGAATAATGTTTAATCAATTGATCATATATTTCTCTATAAATGTCCAAATGACATGATTATTAAGCCTCTAGAAAGCTTACTCAATTTATAACATTTTATATGTTTTAAAGAAATTCAAATTTCAAGTGCAAAGTTGTCCAAATCATCATGCAATTTAAAAGACAAATAGAAGTAGCTGATATGAGCACTGAATACTATTTTGGACATATCTTGAGATGGATCTATTCAAATGACTTGATTCTTATGGCATTAGAAAGATGATTTAGTGAAGCACATTTCATATTTTTTGAAGAAATTCAAATTTTAAATGGAAAGCCGACATAATTGATATGCAAGTTGGTGGACTGACACAAGAAAGAAAAATCAAGTCACATAAGCACCGATTGGTCTTTTATCCATATCTTGAGCTAGAGATATTCAAATAACTTGATTCTTATGGAATTAGAAAGATTATTTAATGAAGCACATTTCATAGCTTTTGAAGAAATTCAAATTTCAAATGGAAGGCTAACATAATTTACGTGTAATTTGGTGGACTAACACAAGGAAGAAAAATTAAGTCACATGAGCACCGAATGGTTTTTTATCCATATCTTGAGTTAGAGATATCTAAATTACCTGATTCTTGATGCGTTAGAAAGCTTATTCAATTATGCAGATCTTTCATGTTTTGCATATTTTCAAATTTCAAATGTAACATTGACAAAAATGGAAGACAAAATTATAGATTTTATGGTGGGCAGAAAATTTGGAGTTGGTGTCTTCACTTGGTTAAGTTCATCTCATTTGCCTATAAAAGGAGCCCTTCTCCCATGCATTCAACAAGAATCCATCAAGCAACAAAGTAAAAGAAATATCAAGTTTAGAGAGTTTTTATTTTCTTTATCTACTCTTTGAAGAGAGTTGTACTTTTATTGTAAACAATTATCTTTGTTTTTATATTGTGGTGAGAGTGAGATCTTTTTGTAAAGGATAATAGTTATCCTTGAGAGAACTCTTGGTAAGGTGTTATCAAGTGTTGAAGGAAGAAGCATTGGTGAGGCTATTCATCAAGAAGAACTCTTGGTGTGGTGTTATCAAGGGTTGAAGGAAGAAGCCTTGGTAAGGTTGTTAATCAAGAAGAACTCTTGGTGTGGTGTTATCAAGGATTGAAGGAAAAAGTCTTGGTGAGGTTGTTCATCAAGCAAGTTGTAAAGATTTCTATAACTTAGTGGAAAACCTAGCTTGTGGAGCTAGGAGCCCGTGGACGTAGGCAAGGTTTGCCGAACCACGTACATCGAGTTTGCACTCTCTTTATCCCTATCCTCTTTACATTTACTTGCACTTGTGATTGTTCTTTATTGCCATTCTCTTGATTGCATTCTATTTTCATCTTCTTCACCTTTGTTCTTAAAGAAAGATTTAAATAATTTTGATCTTTCAAGAAAAGT
Source organism: Boswellia sacra (assembly GCA_013180625.2). Lineage (NCBI taxonomy): Eukaryota > Viridiplantae > Streptophyta > Magnoliopsida > Sapindales > Burseraceae > Boswellia > Boswellia sacra. The sequence goes on from SNVD02011695.1 coordinate 22,683, forward strand.
TTTATAAATCCGTTTTTATAAATAAAAACCCAATTCACCCCCCCTCTTGGGTTGCCATACCTGGGTCAACAAGTGGTATTAGAGCAAGGTTGCTCAATTTTTTAAATCTTAATCGATTTTGAGCTATGGCAACTTTTAATCCAACTTCACATATTGAGGGGCTTTCTATCTCTAGACCTCCATTTTTCAATGGAAGTGATTACTCTTATTGGAAAACTAGAATGAGTATTTTCTTGAAATCTTTTGATTATGATTTATGGTCTATTATTTTGGAAGGACTTTTTGTTCCTAGCAAAATTGAAAATGGAGAAAGTATACTTAAAGAACCTACAGAGTTTAGTAAAGATGATAAAAAGAAATTGAGTTTGAATGCTAAAGCTATGAATGTGTTATATTGTGCTCTAGATAGAAATGAGTTTAATAGAATATCTACTTGTTCTACGGCACAAGAAATATGGCACACACTTGAAGTAACTCATGAAGGAACTAGTCAAGTTAAAGAATCCAAAATTAGTATGCTGGTTCATAGTTATGAGCTTTTTAAGATGAAATCGGATGAATCAATTTCTGAAATGTTTACTAGATTTACGGATATTATTAATAGTTTGAAATCTCTTGGTAAATCTTATTCTAATGTTGAAATGGTGAGAAAGATTCTTAGGTGTCTACCAAAATCTTGGGAGCCAAAGGTGACGGTAACTCAAGAAGCAAAGGACCTCACCAAACTACCATTAGAAGAACTTATGGGTTCTCTCATGACTCATGAAATCACCTTGAAGGAGAATGAAGAAGATTTCAAGAAAAAGAAAAATATTGCTTTTAGATTTTCAACGAAAGAAGAAGATGACTGCGATGACGAAGGAGAGGATGAAGATCTTGCATTCATCACAAGAAAGTTAAAAAGGATGATTAGAAGAAACCAAAGATTCAAGAAGAATTCTAGGAGAGAATACAAAGGGCAAAGCTCAAAGCAAGATAAGAAAAATGATTAAATCATTTGCTACGAGTGCAAGAAACCGGGACATGTAAAAATGGATTGTCCATACTTCAGGAATCAAGACAAGAAATCCAAAGCAATGAAAGTCACAAATTGGGATGATAGCGAGGCTAGCTCCGCCGAAGAAGAAAATTACGAAGTGGCAAACATGTGCTTCATGGCTTTAAGAGAAGATGAGGTAAGTGTTCTAAACTATGATCCTAAGCTTTCATATGATGAATTACTTGAAGCATTAAAAAATTTACATGTGCAAGTTGAGAAACAAAATTTAAAAATCAATGCCTTCAAAAAGAAGTAAAAAATCATGTTATCTCAGTTAGAAGAGTTGGTGGAAACAAATGAAGCTTTAGAAAATGAAAATGAAATTTTAAAGCAAAAAGATTTTGAAAGTTTGGAAAATCAAATATATTTATTAAAAACTGAAAATGATATTTTAAAACAAAAGGATTTTGATAAAGTGGAGAAAGAAAATGTTATTTTGAAAAAGGAAAATAATGACTTAAGAAATATTGTTGATAGTTTTACAAAAAGCACAAAAAAATTGAATTCTATGTTACAAAACCAAAGTTGTGTTTTTGACAAAAGAGGCCTAGGATATAAAACTTATAAAAATCAAAAGTATTTTAAAAACTATTTTCTTCATGCATCTTCTAGGAATAATCCTTGCCATTCATGTACTTATTGTGGAAGAAAAGAACACAAAGTGCATTCTTGCTATATTAAGAGAAATCCTAGTTTGAAACAAATTGGGTTCCAAAAAGTACCATAACTAACCCCCAAGGACCCAAGAACATTTGGGTACCAAAAAGTTACTCTTTGAATGTTGATTGTAGAAACAAAGGAGTGGCAAACACAAGTGGTACTTACATAGTGGATGCTCAAGGTATATGACCAGAGATGCCTTCAAGTTCTCAAGATTAATCATGAAGAAAGGAGGATATGTGACATTCGATGATAATGCCAAAGGAAGGGTAATCGGACATGGTGATATTGATAACCCTTCTTCACCTATTATTGAAGATATTTTTCTTGTTAATGGTTTGGAACATGATTTGATTAGCATTAGTCAATTGTGTGATAAGGGATATTTTGTTACTTTTGAGCCTAATAGATGTGTGATTAAGGATGTTAGTAACAATAAGACATTATTTATTGGTAATAGATGTGGTAATATTTATAGAATTGATATTGATGTTAATGATCATGTAGAAAAGTGTTTCATTGTTAATCATGATGCTTGGTTATGGCATAGAAATTAGGTCATGCTAGCATGGATACAATTTCAAAAATTTCTAAAAATGATTTAGTTGATGGTCTTCCAAAAATAAAATTTGAAAAGGATAAGATTTGTGATGCTTGTCAATTTAAAAAACAAGTGAGAACTTCTTTTAAACAAAAGAAATTTATTTCAGCAAATAAACCTCTATAATTACTTCATTTGGATTTATTTGGACCATCAAGAACTCAAAACCTTGGTGGAAAGTATTATGTTTTTGTTATTGTGGATGATTATTCAAGATTCACTTGGGTGTTATTCTTGAGAACTAAAAATGAGGCCACACAAACTTTTTCAAAATTTGTAAAAAGAGTCCAAAATCAAAAAGGGTATTCTATTGTGTCCATTAGGAGTGATCACGGTGGTGAAGTAGACAATGTTGCATTTGAAAATCTTTGTGATGAAAATGGTTTTGAACATAATTTTTTCACACCTATAACTCCACAACAAAATGGTGTTGTTGAGAGGAAAAATAGGACTATCCAAGAAATGGCAAGGACCATGTTACTTGAAAATAATTTGCCAAAATATTTTTAGGCCGAAGCCGTTAATACTGCATGCTTTATAATTAATAGAGTCCATATTAGAGCTTTAATAAAGAAAACTCCTTATGAACTTTGGAAAGGAAGAAAACTCAACATTGGATTTCTTAAAGTTTTTGGATGTAAATATTTTATTTTAAACACCAAGGATAGCCTTGAAAAATTTGATGCAAAAGCCGATGTTGAAATTTTTGTTGGCTACTCTAACCATAGTAAAGCATTATAGAGTTTTTAACAAAAAGACTCTTGCTATTGAAGAATCTATGCATGTTGAATTTGATGAAACTAATGTGATCATTACTTCAAAGGACTTAGATGATGATATTGTTGAGGTAGAAAGGCAAATCAAGGAATCAAGGCTTGATGAAAAGAGCCAAGATGAATTACAACTTCAACAAGAAAAGCTTGAGGAAGTAAATGATTCTTCCCAAGAATTACCAAAGGAATGGAGGTACGCAAAAGCTCACCCTAAAGATCTCATTATTGGTGAACCATCACAAGGTATGAGAACTAGATCTTCTTTCAGGAACTTTTGTAATCATTTTGCATTTATCTCTCAATTTGAACCAAAATCTTTGAAAGAAGTCAAAAATGAAGAATGTTGGATTTTGGCTATGCAAGAAGAATTGAACCAATTTGAGAGAAATCAAGTTTGGGAATTAGTCCCTAGACCTAAAAATCATTCTATTACAGGCATTAAATAGAATTTTAGAAATAAAGTAGTTGAAAATGGCACCATTATTAGAAACAAAGCTAGACTTGTTACTCAAGGATACAATCAAGAAGAAGGTATTTATTATGAGGAAACCTTTGCACCGGTTTCTAGATTAGAATCCATTAGAATGTTGTGTGCATTTGCACGTTATAAAAATTTTAAATTATATCAAATGGATGTCAAAAGTGCATTTTTAAATGGTTACATTATGGAGGAAGTGTATGTAGAGCAACCTCTTGGTTTCCAAAATCATGATTTTCCAAACGATGTTTTCAAACTAAAAAAGGCACTTTATGGCTTGAAACAAGCACCAAGAGCATGGTATGATAGATTGAGCAAATTTCTCATTGATAATGGTTTTGAAATGAAAAAAAGTTGATACTACTCTTTTTGTTAAAACAAAGAATGATGATTTATTAATTGTTCAAATCTATGTTGATGATATTATATTTGGTGCTACTAATGTTTCTATGTGCGAAGAATTTTCCAAGTGCATGCAACAAGAATTTGAAATGAGCTTAATGGGAGAATTAAATTTCTTCCTTGGACTTCAAATCAAACAATCAATTAATGGGATCTTCATAAATCAAGCCAAATACACAAGAGATCCTCTCAAGAAGTTTGGCATGGATAATTCAAGAACATATAACACACTTATGGGTACATTAACCAAGCTTGACAAAGATGAGAAAGGAAAAGATGTTGAGGTAAAAAATATCGAGGTATGATTGACTCTCTTTTGTATTTAATTGCTAGTAGACCCGATATTATGTTTAGTGTGTGTATGTGTGCTAGATTTCAATCTTGTCTAAAGGAATCTCACCTTAAGGCTGTCAAGAGGATATTTAGATACCTTCTTGGAACCATAAATCTAGGTCTTTGGTACCCTAAGTGTGATAATTTTGATCTAATTAGTTATTTCGATGCAGACTTTGCTGGAAGTCTACTTGATAGAAAGAGCACTAGTGGCTCTTGCCATTTTCTAGGACATGCATTAGTCTCCTGGTTTAGTAGGAAACAAAATGCTGTTGCCTTATGAACAGCGGAAGCCGAGTATATTACAGTAGGAAGTTGTTGTGCACAATCTATTTGGATGAAACAAATTTTAAAAGATTATGGTGTGGTATTTGATCATATTCCCATCAAATGTGACAATACAAGTGCCATCAACATTTCAAAAAATCTCATGCAACACTCTAGGACTAAGCATATAGAGATTAAACATCATTATATTAGAGATCATGTGCAAAAAGGTAATATTTCTTTAGAATTTGTTACTACCGATAAACAATTAGCCGATATTTTTAATAAACCCCATAGTCAAGATAGATTTTGTACTATTAGAAGAGAATTAGGCATGCTGGATATGTCTTAATTTTTTTTTATTTGATAATCTTTAAATAGTAGCATATGTTAAGGCGGAGAACGTATTGAGGGGGAGTAGTTAATTTGATTATATCTTTTTGATGATAACAAAAGGGGGAGAAATGGTTGGATTACTTGTATTTATAACAATTGCTCTCTTTTTGCTTATTTTTTATTTTATTTTCATTCTTGATTTTAGATATTATTTTAAAGCAATCAATGGTTATCATCATCAAAAAAGGGAATATTGTTAGCCCTAAGGCTACATGATAATTTTGGTGATAACAATACACATTGATTCATTAAGATTTACTAATATGTTTATTATGTGTAAGAGTAAGATCATTGAAATAATAGTAAAATCAAGAAGAGGCTTATTAAAATGAAGTGTTGAAGCTAAGGAGAAGACTACATGTTAAAGGCACCAAAGTTTAAGAACAAGGTTTGACTCAAGGAATGTGACACATGAGCAATGTTCAATCAATTGGTCATATATTTCTCTACAAATGTCCAAATTACATGATTATTGATCCTTTGGAAAGCTTACTCAATTTATAACATTTTATATGTTTTAAAGAAATTCAAATTTCAAGTGCAAGGTTGTCCAAATCATCATGCAAATTAAAAGACAAATAGAAGCAGCTGACATGAGTACCGAATACTATTTTAGACATATCATGAGTTAGATATATTCAAATGACTTGATTCTTATGATATTGGAAAGAGGATTTATTGAAGCACATTTCATTTTTTTTGAAAAAATTCAAATTTCAAATGGAAGGCTGACATAATTGACATGCAAATCGGTGGACTGACACAAGGAAGAAAAATCAAGTCACATGAGCACCGATTGGTCTTTTGTCGATATCTTGAGCTAGAGATATCCAAATAACTTGATTCTTATGGAATTAGAAAGATGATTTAATAAAGCACATTTCATAGGTTTTGAAGAACTTCAAATTTCAAATGGAAGGCTAACATAATTGACATGCAAATCGGTGGACTGACATAAGGAAGAAAAATCAAGTCACATGAGTACCAAATGGTTTTTTGTCCATTTCTTGAGCTAGAGATATCCAAATGACTTGATTCTTGATGCGTTGAAAATATTGTTTAAATATGCAGATCTTTTCTGTTTTGCAGATTTTCAAATTTCAAACGTAACATTGACAAAAATGGTAGACAAAATTACAATTTTTATGGTGGGTAGAAAATTTAGAGTTGGTGTCTTCACTTGATTAAGTTCATCTCATTTGCCTATAAAAGGAGCCCTTCTCCCATGCATTCAACAAGAATCCGTCAAGCAACAAAGTAAAAGAAATATCAAGTTTAGAGAGTTTTTATTTTCTTTATCTACTCTTTGAAAAGAGTTGTACTTTTATTGTAAACAATTATCTTTGTTCTTGTATTATGGTGAGAGTGAGATCTTCTTGTAAAGGATAATAGTTATCTTTGAGAGAACTCTTAGTGAGGTGTTATCAAGGGTTGCAGGAAGAAGCATTGGTGAGATTGTTCATCAAGAAGAACTCTTGGTGTGGTGCTATCAAGGGTTAAAGGAAAAAGCCTTGGTGAGGTTGTTCATCAAGAAGAACTCTTGGTGTGGTGTTATCAAGGGTTGAAGGAAAAAGTCTGGTGAGGTTGTTCATCAAGCAAGTTGTAAAGATTTCTACAACTTAGTAGAAAAACCTAGCTTGTGGAGCTAGGAGCCTGCAGACGTAGGCAAGGTTTGCTGAACCACGTAAATTGAGTTTGCACTGTCTTTGTCCTTATCCTTTTTATATTTACTTGCAATTGTGATTGTTTATTGTTGTTATTCTCTTGATTGCATATTTGATAAGTTCTAATTTCATCTTCTTCACCTCTATTCTCAAAGGAAGAGTACACTAATTTTGATATTTTAAGAAAAGTTTTATAAATCCGTTTTGATAAATAAAAACCCAATTCACACTCCCCCAACCCCCCCACCCCAAAACCCCTCTTGAGTTGCCATACCTGGGTCAAGACATGGTTCTATGAGGTTTCGGGTTGATGTTATTCTAATCATGGGGAATTTACATCCATAGACATGCATTTTAACATGGATTTTGGATATTCATCCTATTGAAAATTTCTAAAATCATCTGTATGGGCATGAGTCTCATGGGTCCAATGGTCTGGGCTCCTTTGAGCGAGAGATGCCCTATTGGACTAGTATATTTTTATACCAATTCAATGGTACATGCTCAAAGGTGGTGACAACAACATGAGTTGTCTAGTGGTCGAATGGAGTCAAAGAGTTCTCATGCCAATGTCACACAGCTAGTTTAGGCAGTTCGTGCTCATTGTGTATAAAAGTGTAGTGATGGAAGGACTTATTGTATTAACACGAGGTATTAGGATTTGGTCTTCCCATCAGAATCAACTTCGCTTATCCCTAGTGGAGTCGCCACTGTGAATGAGGTTTGTCATCCCGCCAGAGCATTTTGCAATCATGACACTGTGTCAAAGTCTCTTTCAAAACTTAAGGGAACATAAACGAGCCATGGGCACGTCTGGAGAAAGGAGTCGTAACCCAATTATTCAATTGGGAATGAATGGGGGCAATCTAATCCCTCGCTTCAAGACCTAAACCATCTTTGTCCATTTAGAAATGGGTTAAGGAAGTGAAGTATGAGTCCTTTGACCTGCCCAGATGTAAATCTGGCCTCCACTTGGGAAATACCAAATAGAAATATCTCATATTATTACTTAGTCCACTTAGCGTTGTTCATTTTATGTACACATTTCTATTTTTATCTTTGTTAGGCATGTGAGATGATTATTCAATCAATGATAGTTCTATGTTCATACAAAGAAAGAAGAAGGAGAATGGATTACATTTCCTTTCAAACATGAGGGAATGGTAGAGGATTACAACAATTGTTATTGAACAATAAATTAAATTCTATATTTCATCCATGCAATCCATCGTTTATATCATAGGCATTCAAGTCGAGACTCGATAGATAATGAATTCCTAACTGTCATTTGTGAGTTTATTCAATGTCTATCAAGTCTCTACATACATATTCATGTTATTCAAGTATTCATTCTAAGTGATGGTCCCTTACCATCAATATGAGTCCACCGTCGCTTCATGGCATCATACAATTACACTTCTAATCATGATATATTCATACATTCATAAACAATCAAACAAAGCCATAATCTAATATCATGGCATTCTAGCCAAGATTTTGATAAATTCTATCATGGCAATTTTACCTATAGCTATTCTAGCATAACTCATATCAATTTGTATTATCATGACATTTCTAGCCTAAAACATATCATTCATGGCATTCATGGTATATTCTAGCCTAATTCATAGCATTCATCAATCATAGCACTCAAGGGCAAACTGATAATTCTTACCTATTCTATGCTATTTCCTAACATTCATCAAAGCAAATAAGTTTTTCTATCATGATTCTAATCATGTGCTCTTAAGCATGATTCTAAACATGTTCTCCTAGTCATTATTCTAAGCATTTGCAAAGAAAATAAAATCCTACGCATGATTCTTAAAAAGAGAAAGATTGTAGACTTACCTTGACACACTTATCTATCTTGCAAAACAAATTAGGTTAGAACAATTTATAATAACCCTAAACATGCTCCTAAGTATAAATGTAAATCCAAAACATGTTTTTTCTAAGCAAGAAAAATAAAGAGAAAATGGAAGGGAGGAGAGAATTATGCTCTCAAGACGTACCCTTTCCGGGTTTAGAGCAATAGAATGCCTAAAAAAAATTTTGTATTGAAAAAGACTTTTCGAATTCTCGAGCATGTCTTCAAGAGAGAGAAAAGATGATTGTATTCGACAATCGGTGTGAATTACAAAGTGAGAGGAGGGGGGTTTATATAGGAGAAGGGTGAAGATGAAAAAAAGAAAGTTTCTAAGCAAATTTTTGAAAATAAGCATCCAAGGGCCGGGTAGCCATCTCCAGATAGCCGGGTGGCCATCTAATGGACGGCCAACCATTGGCCAATAGCTGGACGACTGTCTGATGGCCGACCGATCAATTTCCATTTAGCCCTTTCTTTTTTTGTCATCCTTCGATGCAGCCCCTTCAGACCTTCGTGCCTTCAATCATGTATAACTTTTTCAGTTTAACTTCGACTCATGATCTATAAATTTCTACAAAAATCAGACATTTGTAGCTTCACAACGGTATATGAGTCACATTAGTTTCCTTCTGGGTTGGTTTCTATGATTTTTCAAAATCCTATGTTAGTTTTCAAGACCCTTCACTAACTTCTTCTTACCTTTCTCTTCTTGACTCTTAAAGGCATTTTTAACATTTTCTTTGCTTGACATTCATCTTCATTTTATCATCGAGCCTCAAAAATTCAGTGTCTACAATAGTCATTATGAATCAAACTATATCCTGGGAAAGCGTATTTTTCCATGTGAAAACAAAATTTCTGCTTGTTATAAGCTCTTAGATAACGTAACATGCACATCTAAGGACTTTTAAGTGAGTATAAGTAGGCTTGATTTGAAACAATACCTTAAAATGCATGTTGCCATTGTGAAGAGGAGCGGGCAACCTGTTGATGAGATATACTGCAGCTTAGAAAGAATCCTACAAAAAACACAAGGACATGGATGCATGGGCCAAAAGAGATAACCCTATCTTACTGTCTGCCTATGTCTACGCTCTGCTCTTCCATTTTGTTGATGAGTGTAAGGGCAAGAATATCGAGACAAAATGCTATAAGTAAAAAAGTAAGGTAGTAAAGCTTTATACTCACCACCGAAATCAGATTGAACACATTTTAGAGGGTATCCAAACTACGTTTCAACCATGTGATGAATTGTATAAGAACATTGTAAATATCCAAATTTTCAAGGGAAGGATTCGTACAAACATACTAAAGTCATCCACAAAATTACATAGTAACAAAAAGCATCTGAAGATAGCAAAGGAGCTTGTCCACATACATCAAAATGTACAAGTGCCAAGGGTTACGAAGATCTATTAATAGAAGAAGGAAAAACACATTGACTAAGCTTTCCATATTTACATAAAGAACAGAAAGCTAAAGTGTTGTTCACACTTATCATTGATTTATTCAACTCATTAAGCATAGACTATAAAACCTAGACACTAGGGTGGCCTAACCACTAATGCTACACATTATTATCGGTATAATTATTTGATAAAGACAATTGAGTAGAATGAATAGCTAGAGCTAGAACAGAGGCGAAACCTTTGGAGAGAGACCTTGATTGAAGCCTAGACAAAAGGGAAGTAGGTAACTCTAAGTGATAAAGCCCATTCCTAAGGGCTCCCATCAGCAAAAATCTTCTTGGACTATAAATCCTTCACACCACGATGAGTATCAAAAAATTCAACAAAAACTTTATTATCTTTAGTGAGTTTTGAAACACTCAATAAACTCTTTTTAATTTTAATGACATGCAGTATATCATGCAATACAAAAGTTCTTGAATAATGTGGTAAAATGTATTTAGTCAATCCAATATGATCAATAAGTAACTCATTACCATTACCAACTTGTAATCTATCTGAACCTTCATAATTTTCTTGAGCTTGAAGATTTTGTATATAAGCAGTTACATGGTCAGTAGCACCCATATCCCTATACCATAAAGGATCTGCTACAGACTGAGGAGCAAGCTGAGGGTATGACAAAGCTTGATAAACATTAGCCCGAGGTCGAATATAACCTTGCTGTTGATAACCTGGCATAAAAGAGTAAACCACTGCCATTCGAAGAACTGAAACCAAGTTTTGGATGGCCATGAAAGTTAGCATCAAAATCTATAACAACATTACAGTGCTCCATGTCCAATCTTGTTACATGACTGACAAACCAGCCTACCACAACCATTGGACCTACCTCTACCACGACCTTTTCTAGCAAAAACTTGAGAAGAACCTCAAAAGAATTATTGTTGAAGATAAGTAGAATTCTTTCCAGGAGGATTTTAGATGCTAAATGTGCCATAGCTGCATTATTATTCTGGACTTCAAACGAATAGGTTATTCAATTGTTCTAATGTCAATTCAGGATTCTATAAGAGATTTGTGCTTCTTGCGAAGACATTGAATCTCTTTGAGCAGTTAGATTGATGACAACGGCATCAAACTCATAACCAAGACCTTCATAAATATACATGGGCAACTTATCATGTGATGCTACATTACTAGTGGCAGATAATGTATCTGCAAGTTCTTTCATCTTAAGAATATACTCTTCAATATTCATAGTTCCTTTACTTAGAGATTGAAGCCTATTTCCTAAATGCAATATTTGTGCTTTAGATTGTGTAAAGAAAAGACTCTCAAGTGTTTTCCAAAGCTCATGAGAGGTTTGACATCTCACAGTATTTCCAAACATCGATTCACTGACAGAGGACAGGAGGCAACTCATTATAAATTGGTCAACATATTTCCTGATTGTAAATTCAAGATTCAAATGACTAACTGAAGCAGAGGAATTATTAATGAGGACTCTCCATGTGAAACAGTTACAAATTGAGGAGGACAAGCATAAGTACCTTCAATATAGCCATCAAGCTCCAGAGATCATAAAGCTCGTAAGATGAGATACCTCCAGAATTCATAGTTAACTTGTTAACTTCAAATGCAAAGTAGGTAGGTTAAACGAAAAAGAAGTTGTAGCTATAGCTGACTAAAAAGTTGTCATTAGAGTAATGTTTTCTTGCTTCGAAAATGAAGGAAAATTAGTAGAAGTCATTATCTAAAACAAATGAATTTGTAATGCTTAAAAAAGACAAGAGAAAATAGCTATTAGCCTTTAGGCTCTAATACCATGAAGGAAATCACATTAATGAATTATACAATTTACAAATGAGAATTATATTGTTTATATACATAGAAATCACGTCAAAATCATCGCTCCTAGAATCAAGGAAAGTTTCCTAAATTCACAAAACTAAATAACATAATAACTAATTGAACCTAGCTGCTAGAAACGTGAACTAAACAAAACTATTAAAGTTGAGCTAAGATGACCTTTCACATGAATCTTGGAATCTTCTATTGAGTTGAAGCTAAACTAACTTCTCCAACATTCCTCACTATTAAACTTTGATAATTATATTTTGTTAATATTAGCTTTATAATTTGAAAAGTAAGCATAGCACAAATTTAATATATTAATCTCTAATAGAAGATTACCATAAAAAATTTAAAGAAAAAAAACACTATTTTCATCAACTTATGTAAGATTCTTAGAATGGGATAAGTCATAAACTACCCCTAAGGTTTTGCATATTATCATTCAAGAACGTTCTATCGTATTTGTATCATTTGAATTCTTAAGGTTTGTGCAATTTTTATCATCTAGATCCACTTAGAAACTTCTATCTATTTGGGGCTAAATAAAGGGGGCAAAACAGGAAGTTCATGCAAAATACCATTACTATTATCATCAAAATCAATCCAAAAATAATCTAAAATAAGATGAATATAAGAAGCTAAAAGAAAATTCCTAAAACTAATCCTAAAATAGTTGCATAAGAAGCTACCCTGCCACTTCCTAGTAGCTCCCCTTTTTCTTGGTTCTCTATCTCCCATTGTGTGCATAATTTTTTTTCTCCTCACTCCATCAAATTTTTAATTATGAACCTACCAAACTTGAACCTAGGAGCCATGAACCCAGAACCCAGAACCAAGCTGTCATCCCACTTCCAACATATGAAACACCATCATCATAGCCAAACAACATTTAGCTACCCAACCAAACAAAGCCATTGAACACTAAACAATCATCTAGCCATCATATTGAAAGCCCATCACTACAAGAATTTTTCAAATATTTGACACATCAATTTTTATATATTTGAGGGTTTTTAGAGAAACCGTAAAATATGATGTACTTAGAAAAAGTCCACCCACTTTTTAAAGATATTTGATGGTGCCAGCATTTATCTAATTTACATATTTTCCACTTATATATATAAGTATTCAGGCCTTTCCCTCTTTCTATTTTAGCTTCCCTCTCTAATTTTGCCCTTGAAACTCTTTCCCCCTCTTTCACTCTTTCACCCGGTCACTTCTCTAATTGATTCCCTCTCTAATTTTGCCCTATAACCAGTTGGGATGACGACGATGTTGATGATTAATGAAACCTATGAGTTCTCTGTACCTCAATTCTTCGACTTTTTAAAGGAGAACCCGAAGAAAAGATGCATAAGACAGACCTCTGGCTTGACTCCACTATAACCTGTCGCCATCTTGTGAGTTCTTCTTCATTGCTCTTTCTTTTTAAAGCCTATTGGAAGACGATTAAGAAAGTAAAAGAAAATATGACTACCATTTCTTTTAGCCCTTTGATTCTTTTTGTTTTTCTTTTTTTTGGGAATTTTCTCATGTGCTGGTTTTCGGGTTGTTATTGTTTACGCAAAAAAATTTTACGAAATAATTTTTTCTTGAGTTTTTTCCCCTATAAATCAGGAAGCAAGATTAATTTCTTGAGTCCTCCCACACTTGTGCTACATGACACATCCGAAAAAGGATTGTCTCCCAAGTATAGGAGTGTCGAAGTTATAAACCTGGTAAGACCGGGGTCGATCCACGAGGAAGGGAATTTAACTGTTACAAATTATAAGCTAAACAAATGTGATATGGATGATTCAAAGATGTGACATGATAATATCAACAAGTATGTAAGATGGTAGGCGGTATTACCGACCATTCAAATATAAAACAAAAAGCAAGAGGAGGTAAAACCATCCATGGAAATAGGTGGTATAACCAACCATAGTAAATTAAAGAACAATTTCATAAGGTGGTAGAACCTACCATAGTAAATAAAATAAAAAGTTCATAAACAATAGATAATTAAAATACAAGAGGAATTAACACAATAACAATGAAGGCTAAGGTTAGGGGATCCGCCCTTGATATTTCAAATAAGGATAATTAACCCATTTTAGTTATATGAATTATATTTGTTTCATTACCAATATTTATACCACTTCTTGTAAATGGGTTCAAGCATCCAATGTGCCAATCACCATATGTCTACAACAAATCAAGGTTCCTAACTAGATTCGTGTCGGTAAGGAAGAACCATACATCATCTAGAAAGGATCCAAGCATTTGATGTGCCAAGGATTGTCGACAATGGATCAAGACCTCCACTTTACGAGTGGTGTCAAGATTGATTAAGAAATTAAATATAAATCATATTGAATAAACATTATAAGATTAAGATTATTAAGCACATATTAAGGGTTAGAGAATCCTTATTCTCATATCAAGGGTTTCACCCTTTCACCTTAGCAAAAGAGAAATTAGAAGAACATTATAATAGAAAGAAAATAAAATGCAAGAAAAAGGAAATTCATTAATAACATAAACACACAAAACACAATACAAGATCCTAGCCAAAGCCAAAATGTTCCAGCCAAGGCCCAAGATGCCCTAATGGGTCACAAGGCACCTCTATTTATAGATACATCCAGGGGCAAACTTGTCAAATTACAAGGGCATAATTGTCAAATATTAGTTGTAAATATCTTTGACAATTGGGATCATTAGGCACCGACTTTGACCATCAATTTTGACATCGAAATGTTGTGAATTTTAATCACATGTCTTCATGAAAGTTGTAGATATTTCTCTCAGCTTTCTAGAACATATTGATTTGCACAATTTGGATACGTATTTTGAGAGATACGGTCCAAATACTGAGGCCTGGTCAGACTGGGCCGAGACTGTAGATGGGTTCATTTCAAGCCCAATTTTGGTCCACTAAGAGCCCGCATTTGATGATGCTTGTGAAATGCAATCTTGTAGACAATTGAATCAGCTTTCCAAAACATTAAGTTTTGCACCATTCTGATCTATAAATAAAAAGTTATGCCTATTTTACCGAACCTACAACAAAACCAAAATTAAGAGAAATTAATTCCAAAGATGCAAATACTACAAATATGCTTAAGTTGAGGAATTTAATGACACTATTAATGCAATATGATGAATTAAACTCTTATTAAACATGCATATTTAAGTGTTCATCACTACACAAGTTTGACAAAGCAATCATAGGCTATAGAGTTATCAACGTGTGAGGTTAACTATTATGTGCCCACTTTTGTGCAGGCCAGATTTACGCTTCAGGCAGGCCCAAAAACTTCGAAGTTGCTTTCCTGGGTAAAAGAACTATAATTTGGTGAATAATTAACCATTTTATTTCCACCACTTGTTTCATAGCCAACCTCTCTCTCTTGCGTCCCATCACAGACTCTGTTCATTTTTTCATAGTCATCACTGGAGCACAATGGCTATGGACTCTTTATCTCCTTTGTACTTGATCTCTTCTTTATTACCATCTTCTTTGTCTCATTTTCAGAATAGAGTGATTCATTGTCCATAGAGTTGTTCTTGGTCGTGTTCTCGAACTAGAATCAAACCCGTTTGTCTATCAATCAGTAAAGATGAAGGGTATTCCAGGAAGGAGGATATTGTCATTGTTGGTGCTGGGATTGCAGGACTTGCTACTGCAGTATCTCTGCATAGGTTAGATTAAATGAACCCTCAAATCTGATTAGCTAATTTTTCATGGTGTTTGCTTCTCCTGACCTATATAATATTTCATGAGTGTGGTACAGTCAGTGTGATTGCGTAGCATTTTCTTCTTCTCGTATAACTACAAATACTCTTGAGTCAAATTATACTAACTATAGCCTGGTCATACTGAATCACTATATTAAATTCTTGTATTTGCTTGTGTGATAAGAGTGATGAATCTCGACATATTTTATGCTTAACTACATTTTCCTAACAATAACCACTACTTAACTGATGAATTTTGAATCATTAGGCTCAATGTTTGGTCATTGCTGCTTGAGCAGGCAGATTCACTTCGAACTGGAGGAACTTCAATCACCCTTTTCAAGAATGGATGGCAGGTATTCGATGCAATTGGTGTTAGAAGTGAACTCAGGAGGCAATTCCTTGAAATTCAAGGGTATATTTTATTTCCCTTTGAAAAATTTACTCTTTAAAGTGTGTAAAGGCATAGACTTCTTCCACTGAAACTCTTATCTTGATAAGAGGTAGAGGATCGTCTAGAAATGCCCAAATATTGGTAAAACTTCAAGTATTATATTTGGGTTGTGAGAGTGCACATGCTTGATTTTCAATATAAGCAACCCTTTTTTACCATTATCTGAACTTTTATATGTGATCAGCTGAGCAGGATGGCGATAAAGTCAGAAGATGGAACGGAAATGCGCTCCTTCAAATTCAAAGATGAAGATGAAAGGTATTAAATGGGGTCGACCTTTTAGTTTATTTGTTTATCTGGGTGTTGTGAAATAACACAAAAAATTTCCCTTTCCTTTTCAACCAGTCATGTTAAAGCAATCTTATGGTGGGCAGCCAAGAGGTCCGTGCTATGGAGAGGAGAATTCTTTTGGAGACTCTATCCAATCAGCTGCCACTGGAGTAACAATGGTGTCTCTTTTAGCATTTGAAGGTTTAGTATGATAAAAATCAAGCCATTATGTCAGTTAACAATGGTTATTAGGCTTTTACTTTTTACTTATCAAAACTTTTTTCTTGATGCTTACTTGTATGTTGATGGGTTTTGAATTTTATTTTGATTCAGTTGTCTCTTTGTGTTTGTTTGAGGATGTAATGGAGTATGAAGCTATTGCAAAGCAGAAGTTGCCAAAGATGATATATGACTACTTTGCATCAGGGGCAGAGGACCAATGGACTCAGAAGGAAAACAGAGATGTATTTTCTAGGATCTTGTAAGCTCTTCTGTATATTTCAAATCAACTAATAATGACCTTTGTTCAAGGTTAATTTGACTTTTTGCTGATGATATTCTATCTTTTCATTGCTTCTTCAAATTTGAAGAAAAGTTTTCTTTTTGTGAAAAATAGGTTTCGACCTCGCATCCTTATTGATGTAAGCAAGATTGACGTGACAACAACTATATTGGGCTTCAATACTTCAATGCCCATCATGATTGCTCCAACCGCCATGCAGAAAATGGATCATCCTGATGATATAAGCCTCTGCTTTCATGAACTTGAATTGAGTATGGCTAAATGAGTGCATACGCTGAGTTAAGGCTTTTATGTGCTTCGTTACATATGCATTCATGGAGTACACATATGCTAAAAAAGATACACGTGTAATACCTCTGATGTATTGAACTTTAGCTACATTGATCTAAAAGTGAAATTAACGAAAACATGATCCTAATGGCAGTTCCATGTGGCACTAGTTTGTAAATAATTGCAAAAGTTCCTGCAGAAATATGTTCTATATAATTGTTAGGCGAAGTCAAATAGGTTTTCTGCTTCCAGAATCCAGATGCTTTCTTATGACAACATGAAGGGTGTGTGGTAGCAAATCTGATTTTTTCGTTGGACATCTAGGACAAAAGAAGATATGGCAGTCTAATGACTTCAGAAGAATGCTACACTTTTTACCTCTAAAATAGGGCTAAGTCTTCAGTGCACCGTGCAGCATGCCAAGCTGGTCCAATGGATAGCAACCAGCTCAGCTGCCATAACCGAGCTGGCTGCTACCAATCGGGCCAGCTTGGCACGCTGCATGGTGCAGCGGATGCACTGAAGATCCTCTCCTAAGGTAGGCCTATTTATTCAATACTGTTTTCATATTTAGTTGCTTTGTTTTTTAGAAATTATTAGAAGATTTTACACTCTTTTAAAACATACAGCAGGAACATTGCTTTGGACTACCATATGTGTTTCACATCCTGATCTACTTTCTTTGATGTGAAATCATTTAGTTTTTGCTACAATTGCCTCTCTGTCCTTTGTAAATATATTTTGACAGTCAATTACAACCAAATAATCCATTTGTGACCAAAGAGTGTATTGTTTGCAGGAGAGTTTGCAACAGCAAGAGCAGCTAGCACGATTATTTGTTAGGCCTTTATTTCTGTACTTCCATTTGATTCCTCTACAATTTGTTAGGGTTTTTGATTTCTCTTCATTTTGAGCGTTGTGGGATGAGATCTTATTCTCTGACTCTTGACTGACTGAAGCTAATAAATTTAATTTCTCCTCCTCCAATTCCTCTGTCTCTTCTCAAACCATCCAATCAGCCAACCAACCGAACCCAACCCAACTGACTACCCATCTATTCGCAACGCAATCATGGCGGTAACTAAAAATAATGACTGAATTCAATTCTCTTCCCTTCCCAGATCCAATTCTTTTTCACTTCATTTCTCTTTGCATTTCATTTCATTTTAGAACTCTTCCGACACCACATTGATGGATCTCATCACCGCCGATCACTCTACCGCTTCGGCTAGCACATACACATTTTGATGGTTGAAAGTAATCAATGAGCATGTCCTCTTATTTTAAGACAATAGATAAGGAATATCATCCGTGGAACCTGTTATGTGCTATATATTCTTATATTTCCACTGCACATATTTTGAATGTAACAAGATAATTTTTGCAGGAAACTTAAGAAAGATGATCTGTCCTCGAGAATTGCAGTTTGTACTCCAAGCTTTTGTACAGTTTGTGCTGTTTTGAAAGGAAAATGGTCATCCATCTGCCCATCTAAGTTAGACAAAAATGGAAGCATTAAAGATGATAGCAGTGGCACAAGTTGCTCCAACAAAAGTTCATCAAGTTACTCTTCAAGCTCACAATTAGGTAATCGTACTTCAGTTTACTAAATCTGGTTTGGTGAGATGCATGCTTATTTTGTGAGGAACAATTTTATATCATACATTGGTTACACATATATTAACTTTCTTATCATTCACCAAGTTCTTCTGTATTTAACAGAAATAATATGATTAGATCTGGTGAATTGAACGTTAGGATCTTAGTTTTCGGTTGGTGTAAGCTAACACAAGTTGTAATCAATGTTTTCTTCTATTCTTTGGAGTATGCAGATCTTGGCTCAGTTCCTTCATACACCCATTTTCGTTCTCCTTCCTGCCAGTGCAGTGATTTCAAGCTCTTTCAGCCATAAATAAGACCTTCCTTCATTCAAGAACAAGTTCTGTGGAGACTACACATTCACTATGTCAGTCTATTGATACTGAGGAAGGGAAGGATGGAATGAGTTCTCTCAGTAGTTTAGAAATGGGAGACCCTGTAAGTCAAAGTTCTAGTTACAGGAGCTTCTTATCTGATAATCCTGATTTGTCTGAACAAGCTTCCACCTCAGGTGCACTGACGGATTATTCTACATCTGAAAGCCAGGTAGTTTTGCCATTTTTTGGGACTTAGTGTTCTGGTGGGCATCAGTGAATATTTTCTTTCCTTTTCATGACTAGCATTTATTGTATGCTGCTTTCCAAAATAGTTTACTACTATTACTTCTACTTTACATGTTCTCTTTTATTCTGGTAACAGATTTTGTATGTAAAATTGCTTTTGGTATTTATGAATATTTGCTGTGCTGTGTTATTCAATTGAAATATGAAAACTCAAAAATTTGCAAGATGCCAAAATGGTGTTTGCTAATTGTTTCTTCATTAATACAAAGCCAGTTGAGACCAGAAGACTACAAATTTAACGGAAAAAGTAAGCAACTTCTTCGAAAAGTCAAGTTTTCAATGATATATAGTGTTATCTTTGAGGTTAAGAAGACATATGCCCCAGTGAATTATATAATCTTTTGACGTATATGCAGGTAAATTATAACTTTGAGCTTGAAAAGCTGAGAATTAAACTTAGACATCTTTGAGGAATGTATGCAGCAGCTCAGAGTAAGGCAATTAATGCTTCTTGATAGGTTAGTCTTGGCATCCCCTTGACAAATATTAATTTGTTACTCCTTTTCTATCAGTCTGTGAGCTATATTTTAAAGTTTGATGTTTCAGAATCTTGGATTCCAACGGATTCTAGCAAGGTTGACTTATTTGCAATTTTCTGTACACCTTTTAGTTTCTTTTGTACGGACCACTAAAGCTTCAAAGGCTTGGATATTTTATATTAATGTTAATTGAACAATGGTCTGGTTCAAAAGAATGCTAAACCTCCATAATCCATTTTGTTTGTTATAATTTGAGAACAATCTGTTGGTAGAACTATGGCTATTCTTACAGATTGTACTTACTGAAGTTAGAATAAATCATGTTCACACTCTAGGTCAAAGTTCCCCCTCTAGGTCAAAGTTCCCATTAAACTGAGATAATTCAAAATAAGCTTCCTATTTTCTTACTTGCCTACTAACCAAGATTCATTCCTGATATGCCCCAGTCTCAAATAATCTTTTAGAAGATTCTTTGATCGGAGGAAGAACCACCCTGTTGCTCTGACTACCAAAACGTATGGTGTCAACAAGGAGTTGTTGAAAGCTTGCGTCACAAGAGAACTTTTGCTGATGAAGCGAAACTCATTTGTCTACTGTTTCAAGATGGGCCAAGTGGGTATTGTTGTGGACTTGTGTTGTTCATTTGATGGTAATAGGAGAGATGTTGGGGCAAGATTATTTAAAGGTTGGCCTTCCTGTTTCAGCTACCATTCTGATTTGGTTTTAGTTGCTGAATTGCCTTTTGTTCCTACCAAAGTTGTTCTTTCGCCCAAGAGTAAGTTTTTTCCTTATTGTCATTTGAGTAGGATCTTTATGATATTTTTTTGAAAACGTTTCAGTTTGTTCTAAAGGAAAATTTTGCTGCTTTGTTCTACTTTCTCAATCCATCTCCATGGAGAGGCAAATCCTGTGAAAAAAGCCTTACCAGAACTAGTGTATTTTCGTTTTCTTGATTGATTTAATTGTGAATGTCCTTTTTGGGTTCATGGGCTAGCTAACTTTATCTTTATCAATTAATATGAGGTTTCCCTTTTAATGAAAAGTTGGGAATCCTAGAAGTAAGCTGTATATTCTAAATCCATTAACTGTTGTTTTTCAGGGGTCTACAAGAACAATGGCTATCTGATGGTTTCTTGCAGTGGAGGACTCAATCAAATGCGAGCAGCAGTGAGTTGATATTAAGTTTTGCTTCCGTCTGCACATCAGCTCTCTTATCTTATAATTTTTGTTTCTTATAACTCTTATTTAATATGAATTAACCAAGATGAACAAATGTATTATCTTCTTATTTAATATGAATTAACAAAGATGATAGAGCAAGTGTTACTAATCACTTGCATGCTTTTGTTAGTTTATTGTTTTCAAGTGTTACATTCCATATTAAGTCTCATAGTTTTTTTTTTTTTTGTAATTCTATTTGTATTTTGTTTAGGTTTCTGTTCTATATATACGTGACCTTAAATATAAATTTATATTATTATTTTAAAAGTTAATAAAATTATTATATTTTCACAAAAGAATACATAATATAAATGATACATCTATTATCATAATTTTGTTAAAAAATATATATTTTATATATATGATAATTCATATGTGACGGTTAAAAACATTCAAATATGATAATAACGATAAATATATTATTATGAAGAACTTGACAATAATAAACAGTCAAATATGAGCAAAAAAATCTTTCATATATGACAAAATACAAACCGTCAAGTATAAAAAATACTATTTTATAATAATATTTGTCTGTAAAAAAGGAGTAAAATATTATTCTAACATCACATACTTGACGGTTAAATACAATCAAATATGAAGGAATTCGACCAGTACTGTTCATTATGTTTGACCGTTATAGTCAAATATTAGTAATAGTATTTTTAAAATTTTGACCGTTAAATTTGTCATATTTGACGATTTATGCCAAATATTACTTTTAAAAATAGTCAAATAATGTAAAAAAATCAATTCAAATTGCATATAAACTTGACCATTTATTAAGAGTCAAATATATTATAGTATATATTTGACTGTTTGACCAACTGTCAACTATTATCATATTTGACAGTGACATATATGACACGTAGTAACCGTCAAATATGATCATATTTGACGGCTAAAAACAGTCAAATATTTGTTTTTTTCTTGTAGCATAAAATAAGCAGTCGCCAATATCACAAACCAAATTTCAAAGGAAAAAAAATTAAGAAGAACACAGCAAACAAACAAAGAGAGAATTGTTGGTGTGACGGAGAAAGGTAGGAAGGTAAATGAAGAAGAAAAAGAAGTAAAAATCATTTTTTCCACCAATGTACTTCGATCTTATGAGCCATCAACAACTTTGGCTACTGATCCAATAATATCGATAAAAAAGAGCAACTCTTCTGGATAAATAAAGCTTTCTTTTGCCGTGCATTTTTCTAGTTTGGCATGGGAGGTGAGTTCTGGTATGGCTATGTTATGTTTTGGATATGGCGTAGAAGTAGAAGTCTCATTGAGGGAGAAGTAGCATTTCAGTTATGGTGTGTTGCCACAGAAAAGGAAAAAAGAGAAGAGTTAAAAAAAAACATTTAGTGTTTATGTGGTAGAGAAGAATAGGTAGATGAGGAAGAAAAGGATTAAAAAAGTCATTTCACGCTTTCGTCAATAAAAAAAGGTTAGAAGTTATTAACTGGATCTAGATGATAAAAATGTGCATATCTTAAGGACTAAAATGATACAAATACGATAGGACAATTTTTAATGATAATATGCAAAAAATTAGAAGTAGTCTATGATATTATTTCTTTTTATAATTCAAATTTTAGATAAAAAATTATATTGACACCTTTTTAACTAAAGATTTCTTGTTATATTTTTAATTCAATTCAGCTTGATGTATGTAATTGAGTCAATTATATGAAGTTACTTGTAAATATGTTGATATTGATATTAATAAATAGAAATTAAATGATTTAAAATACTAATGGTAGGTGTATTTAGATAGACAGATGTAAAGTGGGATTATTTCAATAGATAATGAAATCGCTGCTAGTTAAAACAAACAACGAAGAGTTTAATCAAAACTAAGGTGGTGTTTGTTTTCTTCCACTTATCACTTTATACTTAAAGTGTTTAGATTTTAATCTTAAAAATTTTGTTTGCTTTTCCATTTAGCACTTTTTTTAAGTGATAAATCACTTAATTGAAAAAGTGAAAATTTATCACTTTTTCTAATCACTATTGTCCAGATAAGGTGTTAAAAATTTTATTTCATAAATATCCCTACATATTGAAATAATATAAATTTTGTCACATTTTCTAATCATTATTGTTCAAATGAGGTGTTAAAAATTTTATTCAATAAATATCCCTACATATTAAAATAATATAAATTTTATTAAAATTTTAAATTTTGAATATTATTTTAATTTATTAAAAGGTACAATTTTTGATATATTTGTGATTGTTTGTAGTATTTAATATCAAATTGTTATATTATTTATTACCATATTTATAATTGCCATATTAAAATATGATAAATATTTTTTTATAATTGGTAAACTTTCATTTATTTCTATTGATATTTCAAATTAATTAGCTAATAATATATTAATTAATAACTATTGAAAAATTTGATATCATTATAAATAGCGAGTTTTAAAATAGACAATATATTTAATAGAATTTTATTACATGTTATAAGGACAGTTTTATTGAAACTTCAAAAGTTATTAATTGGATTGTTAAGGACATTTTATTTTATTTAATAGTGTAATTTTAAAGTAAAAAAATTAATATTTAATATTGTCAGTTAAAAGATCATATTAGTTTTTTTTTCTTTTTAAGTTGATGAAATGAAAACACTTTAATTAATAGAATTAATCTTTCATTATTCAAAATATGGTCCTCAAAATGTAATGGATAAAATATTACTCTTACAATTTTTTTTTTTATACAAATTGATATGGCTTAAACTTGATCTAATTGAAGGAATGACTTTTAAAAATTGTTAATATTAATGATATAATAGCTGTACAATAATATCATATGAGTTTATATAATATAATATTAGCTATTTAAATGAAAAAGAATTTTTATTTAATTTTAGTTAATAATTATTTTTTGAAGGTTGTAAGAAATATAATATTAATTATTTAAATGAAAAGAATTTTGATTTAATTTTATTAACTATTTAATTTTTAAAAGATTGTATAAATATAAATATAAACATTTTATATTTTAACAAGGGTAAAAAAGTCACATTAAAAGTAAAATATTCTCTTACCACTTTTTTTAAGTGGTATCTAAAAAAGTAAATAAACATTCTATTAAGTGGTGTAAATTAAGTTCTAAAAGGTGTTTTAGATGTAAAAAATATTAAGTGATTGAAACAAACGCCACCTAAGTTAAAAAAGAAATTGATTTAGATGGATCTAGGACCACATGCGCCTTCTTTTATTTAATTTCCACTTAGCTATTAATTATTATAATTTAAACATGTTATTGTAAGACCCAATTTATCTCAGTATAATTGCTGAATAAATCTTAGTCATTAAATATTATAATTTGTACATGCCGTAAGTTCTTCCATTCAAATTTTAAGTGTAAGAAAAACAAGATCAAGAGAGATCCCAATGCTTCTTTCTGCGTATTCGGATAATTAAAAGTTGTTGTTTTAATAATAAAATTTATCCTTATTTTAGCAGTGAAAATAATATACCACAGCTCATGTCAACACTTCAGATTCTTTGTAGATGGTTGTTTCTTCTGCGATCGCCAGATTTCTTTTATCATTCCAATGGTGATCTCTAAGTCCAAGAAATTTATTTAGTCAGTTACTCTTTGTTTTTCCTGCTATAATCTTGGAAAAAAAAAAATTAGTTGATGATCATCACAGAATCGCATGTGCTCTTACTCGTTTATTCATTAGTTCATCTTTCATGAAGTTGGTCAGTATATGTGCTCAAGAAGACTAATTTTTAATTTTAATTTATTTATCACTTCAATTGATGATGAACTGGCTCATTACAGAGAATCTTGTGTGTATCTTTTATTATTTAATTCTTTATTTTTATTAAACAAGTGTTGCACCTTTGAAGCGTTGCGCACAAAAGCCCAGAACTTCAATATCTTCTCAAATTTCAAAACAAGCCTAGACAATGGTCGATGATTGCCTTGTCTTCCACGTAGAAGTTCGGAGACATTCATCAGAAAAAGTTTTGTTCTTGCTACATGTCTTTAATTTACTGCTGATATGATAATAGAAATCAAATAGAGTTGGGCTGTTTGTTCCTGAAAAAATAGTCTTCATACTCTCTAAGTTTCCTTAACGTTAAACTTTGATAAATAATATTTTACTCATATTATCTTTATAATTTGAAAAGTAGGCATAGAACAAATTTAATAGATTAATCTCAAACCAAAAAAAAATTCATAAGAAATAAAAAAATTATTTTCATAAACTTATGTAAGATTTTTATAATTCAGATTTCACATAAGAAATTACGTTAACTCCTTTTTAACTAAAGATTTTTTGTGGTTATATTTTTAATTAAATTAAGCTTGAAGAATATAGTTGAGTTAATTATATGAAGTTATTTGCAAATATTGTGATATTATTCAAATAGGGATTAAATTATTTGCAATACTAATGGTAGGTGTGTTTAGATAGGAAGCTGTAAAGTGAAATAATATTTTTAATAGATGTTTCATCCTTAAATGAAAGTGCTGCCGGTTAAAACAAACAATGAAGAGTTTAATCAAAATTAAGCTGGCAAAGAAATTGATCTAGATCGATCTAGGATCACGTGCGCCTTCTTTTCTTTAATTTCTACTTAGCTATTAAATATTATAATTTCCAAAGTTCAAATTACGTACGGCAAATAATTTATCGCAGCTCATCTCAACACTTCAGATTCTCTGTAGATGGTTGTTTTTTTCTTCTGTGATCGCCAGATTTCTTTTCTCATTTCAATGATGGCCAGATTTAAAAATAATTTATGCAGTTGTTTTTAGTGTTGCAGCGCTGTAGCCCCATGTTCTTTCTTTCTTCTTATTTGTATTATTTCCCACGCTCTGAAGTCAGCGAAGAATGTCTGTCGTATATATCCCATGCAGCTCTTTCTTTAATTTCCACGAGGACAAATCCAACTATTTTCAGGAATAAATAATCAACTTAAAGTACATGGACCACTTGGATCATTTTAGTTTACTGATCCTATGGCGATGTTTAAGGAACAAATAATATTAGAAGAACAAATGCGAATACAAGTCTTCTTGTGCTTATGTATCCAACTCTTTATTCAATGTTACAAACATATTTACATGTGAGATGACCTTGATTAAATTTTTTCCCCCTTCCTTGCAAGTTTAATAGTTTGTTGCTGGAAATGTGTTATGTGCGAAGCTATCTTCATATGTCCTATGTTTTTGTGCATTGCCTGATGAGCTCATGCATGACATGCATGAGTTCTAGAATTCTGCTGAGCTCATGCATGACATGCATGGCTTCCAGAATCCCTCCCATGTGAATGCATTGAGAGTCAAATAAGTTAGGCACCTCCAATTTTGAAAATCAAAGGAAGTAGCCAAATTTGATTTGAATTTGTATGCAGAATTTTCCCTATAAATATGGGACGAATTCTGCCTTGTTTAAGCATCACAGAGATTCCAGAGAGAGTCCAGAGTCTAAACCAGAGAGTTTAGGATTAAGAGAGAGAGCCAGAAGAGCTCCAGAAATTTTAGGAGAGTTTTTGTATAATTCTTGTACATTAATTTTCTCTGTTAATACAAGTCATTTTTCTCCCAAATTCTGTTCTGAGTTCTTATTACATCCCAACAAGTGGTATCAGAGCCTCGTTGAGCTCCTAGAACGTCAGAACAGAAAGGAAAAATTCAGAGAAAATTTGTCTCCTGTTTCTGGAAAATTTCGATTTTTCGGAAAGTCATCGAATTTCGAATTTGAAGTGTCCAGTGTGTTCGTGACGTCGTCCTGATCATTCTGCAATTTTCCGGTGACCGATCCGACGTCCAGAGAGTCCGCACGTGCCGCACGCGCCTCCGACCTGGTCTGCGAGTGGGCGTCACTCGCCCCACGCGCTGCACGTGCCATTCCAAGGAAGAAGACGACCACGTCAGCGCCACGTCACCAGCCACGTCAGCGCACTTTTCGCCACGTCAGCAGTCCAAGTCAGCATGTCGCCACGTCAGCAAAGCCACATCAGCGTGCCACGTGTCGCCACGTCAGAGCCACGTCAGCATAGTGGACCCCACCTGCCACATCATCAAAACGTTGAAAAATTACATTTTGGCCCCTGAATTTCTGAAATTTACATTTCAGTCCTTAGGAAATATCAGTTTGGCCCCTGTAATTCTGATAAATACATTATGCCCCTTTTAGTTTCTGAAATTTCAGTTTAGCCCTTAAGAAATTTCAGTTTAGTCCTTAAAGTTTCCAAGCTTAGTATTTATTGTATAAAAGGAATTTTTGAGCCCCGGAAGAGGCTATTCCACCTAATTTGACCGTTCCGGACATAACGGTGGGCTCGGTTTTTTGAAATTCAATTTCCATTTTTAGTGAATTTAATTATTCTAAAATGGAAGAATCATCCGGAGCAATGATTAAATTGACTGCTACCAATTACACACTATGGAGGCCCAGGATGGAGGATCTCCTTAGTTGTAAGGATTTATATGACCCTATAGAATTTGAAGGGCAGAGACCTGAGACAGAAAAAGAGGTAGAGTGGAAGAAAATTAACAGAAAATGCATCGGTCAGATCAGACAATGGATCGATCATAGTGTCTTCCACCATGTAGCCAAAGAAACAGATGCATATACTCTATGGAAAAATTAGAGAGTATGTATCAAGCCAAGTCAGCACGGAACAAAGCCATCCTGATGAGACGGCTTGTGAACTTGAAGTTGCGGAGCGGAACTCCTGCAGCAGAACATACAAGTGAGTTCCAGAACTTGGTGAATCAGTTGACAGCAGTCGAGTTACAGCTTGGAGACGAGGAACAAGCACTTCTACTTCTCAGTTCCCTTCCAGATTCAAGGGAGACACTAGTGGTCTCCATCAGTAATTCAGCACCCGGAGGCAAACTTACCTTGTCAATGGTTAAGGATGCCTTGATGAACGAGGAGGCGAGAAGAAAAGATGCAGGCGCTAGTCAAGATGAAGCCTACATCACAGAGAATCGAGGAAGACAGTCTCGAGGTGAAGACTGGAGAAGAGGTAGAAGCAAAAGCAGAGGCAGATCAAGGGGCAGGTCATCAGATAGGCGGAGACCCACATACAAGTGCTATAATTGTGGCAAAGAGGGACATTTGAAGAGAAATTGTCGCAGTCTTCGGAAGCAGAACCAGGAGAGTTCACAGGCACAAAGCAACGAAGAACCATGAGTTACAGTGGTAGAAGATGTAACCATCTGTGCAAAAGAGACGTGCTTCCACACAGCAGACCAAGGAGTAGAATGGGTAATTGACACAGCAGCTTCCTGCCACGTCACTCCTTGCAGAGAGATCTTCACCACGTACAAAGCAGGAGATTTTGGGATAGTGAAGATGGGTAACAACAGCACCGCTAAAATCATGGGAATTGGTGATATTCAATTCCAAACGAACGTCGGATGCAAAATAACTTTGAAGGACGTTCGTCATGTGCCAGATTTTCGACTCAACTTGCTCTCAGTAAAAGCCTTTGATCAGCAAGGCTATGAGAGTTGCTTCACCAATGGTACATGGAAGATGTTGAAAGGGGTCATGGTGGTTGCTCGAGGTAAATTATGTGAAATCTTTACAAGACTTATGTAAAGATAAACGGAGAGAGCCTTCATGTAGCAGAACACATGGTACCTCTAGATTTGTGGCATAAAAGGCTCGGTCACATGGGTGAAAAAGGTTTATCAACTCTTCAGAAAAAGAAGCTGATCACTGTTTCCAAGGATGCAGCGTCTCATTCTTGCGACTATTGTTTGTACGGGAAACAACGGAGGGTGTCATTCAGCTCCTCATCAGTGAAGAAATCAAAGCTATTGGAGCTAGTACACAGTGATGTATGCGGACCTCTTGAAGTCGAGTCCTTAGGCGGTAAAAGGTATTTCTTGACCTTTATTGATGATGCATCTCGAAAAGTGTGGGTGTATTTCCTCAGGATGAAGGATGAAGTTCTGGAGAAGTTCAAGGAATTTCACGCCATGGTAGAACGTGAAACGGCTAAGAAATTAAAATGCCTTCGATCGGATAACGGAGGCGAGTATACCTCCAGAGAGTTCAATGCCTACTGTCGAAGATATGGCATTCGACATGAAAGAACAGTCCCACGCACACCACAACACAATGGAGTGGCCGAGAGGATGAATCGAACCATCATGGAACGAGTCAGAAGCATGCTCAGATTGGCTAAGTTACCCAAGCCATTCTGGGGGGAGGCAGTTTCCACCGCCTGTTACTTAATCAACAGAGCACCATCGGCACCACTGAACTTCGAGATTCCAGAAAAGGTATGGTCTAATAAAAAGCCCTCATATAATCATTTGAAAGTGTTTGGTTGTTTAGCCTTCGTATATGTATCCAAGGAGCTCAGACAGAAGCTCGATGCAAGAACTATTCCATGTATCTTCATCGGTTATGGAGATGAAGAATTCGGATATAGATTATGGGATCCCAAAGAAAAGAAAATCATCCGGAGCAGAGATGTCGTATTTCACGAAGACCAAACATATGAAGACGCTGAAAAGACAATAATATCTAAAAATCCCACTAGCAGTGCCCCAGATATTGTTGCAGATTCTACCCCAACACCAAATGCTACAAGAAATGACGAGGTACCAGACGAAGTTCCAGAAGCATATCAGGAGGAAGAAAATGAAGAGATTGCTGAGCCGGGGGAGCCACAATCACCTATAGAAGCTGCTATACCTCCTAGAAATGAAGAACCTCAGCTACGACGATCTGAGCAAGGTTGGATTCCGTCGAGGAGATATCCGGAATCAGAGTACACACCGCTTACTAATGAGGGGGAGCCAGAAAGCTTTCATGAAGCTTTATCTCATCCAGACAAAGAACGATGGCTGCATGCAATGCAAGATGAGATGAATTCTCTAGAGAAGAACAAACCTTATGAACTGGTCGAACTCCCAGACGGAAAGAAGGCACTGAAGAACAAGTGGGTATTCAAAATCAAGAAAGATGGAACAGGAAAGGTGATAAAGCACAAAGCCCGATTGGTGGTAAAAGGATTCCTTCAGAAGAAAGGAATTGACTTTGATGAAATATTCTCACCGGTGGTAAAAATGTCCTCAATCCGCGTCATCCTCGGATTAACAGCAAGTCTTGATTTGGAGCTTGAACAAATGGATGTGAAGACAGCATTTCTTCATGGAGACTTGTATGAAGAAATCTACATGGAGCAGCCAGAAGGGTTCGAGGTTCAAGAAAAAGAACACCTCGTGTGCAAGCTCAAAAAGAGCTTGTATGGCCTCAAACAAGCACCAAGGCAATGGTACAAGAAGTTTGACTCCTTCATGGTGAGTCATGGGTACAAAAGAACCGCTGCAGACCAATGCATCTACTTTCAGAAACTCCCAGGTGGAGACTTTGTTGCATTAATGTTATATGTGGATGACATGTTGATCGTCGGAAAAGATGCAACAAGAATAAAGCAGCTGAAGAATGAACTATCAAAAACCTTCGATATGAGGGACTTGGGACCAGCTTAGCAAATCTTGGGGATGCACATTCGTCGAGACAGAAAACAAAAGAAATTATGGCTGTCTCAAGAAAAATATGTTGAACGTGTGATCCAAAGGTTCAACATGGATAGTGCTAAGCCAGTTAGTGTACCACTGGCTAATCATTTCAAGTTGAACAAAAGATCATGTCCCTCATCCAAGAAAGAGATATAGGACATGGCGTCGGTACCCTATTCTTCTGCTGTAGGAAGTTTGATGTATGCCATGGTGTGTACAAGGCCAGATATTGCTCATGCTGTAGGAGTCGTGAGCAGATTTCTTTCCAATCCAGGGAAAGAACATTGGGAGGCAGTCAAGTGGATTCTCAGATACCTTAAAGGTACTTCGAAGATATGCTTGTGTTACGGGGGAGCTGATCCAATCTTGGAAGGCTATACAGATTCAGATATGGCCGGAGAACCTGACAGTAGGAAATCTACATCAGGTTTTGTTTACACTTTTGCAGGGGGAGCTGTATCATGGCAGTCAAGACTACAGAAGTGTGTTGCGCTATCCACGACAGAGGCAAAATACATTGCCGCAGCGGAAGCTGGAAAAGAAATGTTGTGGCTGAAGCGGTTTCTCCAAGAACTTGTGATTGAGCAAAAGGAATACAAAGTGCACTGTGACAGTCAAAGTGCTCTGGATTTGAGCAAGAACTCAGTGTACCATTCTCGAACGAAGCATATTGACATCCGCTATCATTGGATACGAGAGGTGATGGACAAGCAACTGTTGAAACTAGTGAAGATCCATACTAAAGAGAATCCAGCCGACATGTTAACAAAAGTGGCACCAGAGACAAGCTAGAACTATGTAGAGACATAGTTGGATTAGAAGCTGTCTAATTACTTTTGTTGTTACTCCCTTTTCACATGGGATGGAGGGGGAGAATTGATGAGCTCATGCATGACATGCATGAGTTCTAGAATTCTGCTGAGCTCATGCATGACATGCATGGCTTCCAGAATCCCTCCCATGTGAATGCATTGAGAGTCAAATTAGTTAGGCACCTCCAATTTTGAAAATCAAAGGAAGTAGCCAAATTTGATTTGAATTTGTATGCAGAATTTTCCTATAAATATGGGACGAATTCTGCCTTGTTTAAGCATCACAGAGATTCCAGAGAGAGTCCAGAGTCTAAACCAGAGAGTTTAGGATTAAGAGAGAGAGCCAGGAGAGCTCCAGAAATTTTAGGGGAGTTTTTGTATAATTCTTGTACATTAATTTTCTCTGTTAATACAAGTCATTTTTCTCCCAAATTCTGTTCTGAGTTCTTATTACATCCCAACATTGCCCCACGTCTATATAAAAAAGAGATCCAAGCTGCTAATTGTTCTAGTTGTTGCTTTTAAATAAAAATGTAAATAAATCAAAAAACATAAATTTGAGTGATATATTTATTTTTTATTTTATTGTTTGACTAACAATATTTAAAATTAGTAATTTTACACATAAATCCTTATTGATGTTGCTTTAACCAGTATATATAAAAAATATTTACGAATCAATATTTGGACAAAATTAATATTGACATATTAAAATTTTTAAAAATTCATAATTTGATTATTTTATTAGTTGTATCATAAAAATAAAAAAAATACTAATATTTATTTTTTTGTATTTTATTTAACATTAATATCTGACTAATCTTTTCTTTTGATTTCTTTTATCATTTCAATTGTTGATGAACTGGCATGTGACAGAGAATCTTACTTCGTTTTATTTTATTTTACAAATATTATTATTTGGTCTAATGAATAAGTAAGTTCAATACTTCACTATCTTTTAAAACTTAAGGGAAGTCGACAAGACAGTTTTGTTCCTACGGCCGTCGCATTGCTGTATATATCTTTCACTGTTGAAATGATAAAAGAAATCAAATGAGATCCTTGCATCACGTGCTCCTCCTTTTCTTTAAATTACTTTTGGTTGCCTTGCAATAAGGCAGAATTCAATTTTAATCTATTTTCTACGGATCAATTCATGAGGACAAAAGTAGCCATATTGCATCTATATAAAGCACAAACTTGTGCAGTCTGTGTACGTAGGTCTAAAGAAGTTTGCTCTACAGAAAGAGCTGTCTGCTTTCAATCATCTTGCTCTTGAGTATCTATCAGGTTATTTCTCAGATCCCACTAAGAGTAACCATTTCTCTAATATTTGTGCTTGTATGAATATAGGCAAAAATATTTTTACATGTAATTAAGCCCATTGATTTGAAGGAATTTCATATATGTGCACTGCTGATCCTGCATGGTGTGCCTCGATTTATGAATATATGGATTTATTTGAGTTTTCGGTTTATCTTAATGGCACTTTTGGGGAAGGGGGAATCCATGATAAACTAAGAAAAGACAAAATTATAAAGAAAGAAGTTGAGATTTTATAAACCTTGTTATTGACTCTCCTTTCAAGTTGTTTGTTTAATTCTTGTACTTTTAGTAGCTGAAAGAGGCACATATATCTGCTAGTGTAACAACTAATTAATATAGGTTTTATTTTACATTAATTATATTGCGTGTTAAAGCAGTGTAGGTTTGACATACTACTATTGATTTTAGAACCGATATTGTAACAACAATTTTAATGATAACTACAAATTTACTCAGGATACACAAATGAGGAGAGATGATAAGCAACCTGAAACCAGTATCCAAATAGATCATGAAAGCAGAAGAGGAGAACGTAGCCACGGTGAGCTCTCTCTTTTCTCTCTCTCTATATATATATTACATATTTGACAGCCAGCCGACAAAGAAACTTTATGCTTAGACGAAAATTGTATAATAATATAGTTTAATTATTGTTATTGAGGTTTTCATTATCTGTTTAAATTTTTGACTCGTGGTTATTTCAATTTAACGTGTTATTAGCATTAAATAATCAATTGAGTGCCTTCATATTCAAATCCCTTCCTTTCTAATTAAAAAAAAACCAAACTGTGTTTTTGTTTTGAAGAGAGAGGAATTTCCCACAGTGCATGTTTGGAGCTTCAAAAGGCTGCAATTAAAGGAGACGTGGAAAAAGCTAAAAGTTTGCTCAGAGAGAATGAATTAATGCTAAGTTCTGCCATCACAGATAGACTTGAAAATGTTCTACATTTAGCAACAGGTGCAAAACAAACTCGCTTTGTAGAAGAGATGATAAAGTCGCCCGAGTTTGAACCGAGCTTCCTGAGATTGGAAGACAGCGATGGGAACAATGCCTTCTGTTATGCTGCTATGGTTGGATCTACAGCAATTGCTGAGAAGATGTTGGAAAAGGATCCAGATTTGCTGGATATTCCAGGTGGAGGAAAAATGACACCACTGTATCTAGCTATTTTCTTCGGCCATAAGGATACGACATCATTTTTATATACAAAACACGAAGAAGTGAAGAATGTACAAGCTTTATTTTATGGAAGCATTCGTAATAATTTCTTTGGTACGTAGATATTCAAATTTATTTATTTATTTCAAGTACATTTTCATAATATATATTTACCAGGACGCTATATTATCCATATTCGATCTCATTTAGTAAAATCTTATCATGAGCATCTTTTTATTCTATATTTACCTAACCACTAATGTGATTGGGTACTAATTTGGAAATCTTATCATATTGGGTGATATGGCACCCAAAAGCTTTCTCTTAGTGTTATAGTGTAAGAATGTATTACATCAATTTCATGCGATAAGTATTTCCTTTGGATCGGAACAAGAAAACCAATATTGAAGTCATTTTTCAAAAATTTAATGTATATAATATATGGCTACACTAATAATTCAGCAGATCGTCATTTAATGTTTAAAAAACAATTTTTTAATCAATCTTACACTCTACTGCTGCTTTATCATTATTCTTATTCTTATTATTTCTATTTTTGTTATCTTTATTATCATCATCATCATCATCTTTTCTAAACTGTAGTGTTTTATTTCATGTTTGAAAATTTTATATTTGTAATTATTGCTTTCTCTGCTCTGCTTTCACTATTTGGATAAACCTCAGATCTCGCATTGACGTTGTTAGAGGATAATGCAAGCCTAGCTTTGGAAAACTATCGGACCGATGGAACAGCCTTGCATATGTTGGCCCGAAATCCGTCAGTATTCAGTAGCAGAAGTCCAGGACTACTAGAAAAGGTCAAAAACTTGCGTAAGTTGCTGCAATACTTAATGGAACTAAAACTTGACATGTGCATGTAATTATATTTACATTATAATGTGTAAATGGTTTAGTAAAATATCATCTAGATCTATTATAAATGTTTGTCTATATATATATATATAATTGAATGTGTTTAAAAACCTTAACTGATTTGTTCTATTGCAAGTTGTCTTATGTAGGTATTAATGGAGAAAGAATGTAGTCGCCATGTAGACACCACAAACTTTTAAATTAACTTGACCTAATCTTAGGATATTCATAAAAGAAGGGCTTTGCTGTGGACATGATCTAAAAGGTTAAAGCTTATGGCTATATAATGCTCAACAGGCCGACTCTTGTGACCCCGGATATGAATAAGAACAACTTTTATTTTAGAAAATCCAAAAAAATTGCAATTAACATTTAGGCGAATAAAACTAAACTGTTAAAATATTTGCTTTAAAGGATGCTCCAATTGAATATTGCAAACCAATCTGTTAGTTATATAAAGTCCTGGAATAGAACACGTTGCTTCTATCTTTTTTTTTTTTTTTTTTTTCAAATAATGGTCATTTCCTTTACAAGATAGTGATGGCGACCTCAAATTTGACCTTGGAGTTATCTATGTGCTTTCTTCTCACTGCTATATAAATGTAATCTTATAGTATGTACATAAATATTGCCTAAAAAAAATTGACAGATCCTATTAAATTCGGAAATATGAGTCATAATGTAACTAAACCAAATTTTAGGCCTTACCGGGAAAAAGGACAAGGAGCATTATGTAACTAAATTGACTTTTGAGACCTTATATATTTGAATTCATTGATTAATTTATCATAGCCATTGACAATTTCCTTTTAACTTTTAGTCATTTCAGGAAAGAATGTGACCAATCGCGAAATGGATTTGTCAACTCCAGCTCTTCATCTAGTTCAACATCTTTTGGTCAAAACATTTGAACAAAAAGGAGAAATGTTTTGGAGTTACATGTGTACGGATGGAAACAAAAAAATGTT
>SNVD02011699.1:0-59745 GCA_013180625.2 Boswellia sacra
GGGGTCGGACAACCAATACTTGAAACAAGCAATAGGTTGTATTGGTTTTTTTTTTTTTTCTCAAGTAGCTCCAACTACAACAGCAGCTTTAGCAGTCCAGTTGTTGAACAGTAGCAAATTTCATAAATTTTATATAGATATTTATAATGTTGAAAGTTTGTTTATGGCTTTTATTAAAAATTAGGGCAAGATGATAATTTTTAATAAAATTACTTTTTTAGACAATTTTAACATTTAATTCATTTTTCAATATAAGATTATACCAAGTATGTGTCTACATAATATATTGTACTGCTTTTATTGATTATTCTTAACATATATAGTACAATATTAACTTTTGTTCTTTTCTTTTCTTGTGATTGCAATTAATTTAATTGTAATTTTATTTTTTAAAGTACATGTTAAAAGAACTTGTAAAATTTTTAATCTCTTAAATGTTAATTAAGAGAATTAACTATTGATTAATATTTATTTCAAAGTTTGAATATTAAACTAATTCATTAAGTAAATATATTGTATATATGATAAATATTAATTTTCAAAATTACTTTTTCAATAATCCTTTAGGCAGGAAAGAATTTCTTTCCATGTAATAATATATTATATTAATCTGATTGCTAATCTGTTAAATTATGTATACAAATTAGCAATCAAATTAATTCTTTCCTAATGGTTTATTACATGTCAATTACATTAATTGTAATAAAAATATAGTTGAGCTCCAGGTAATTAATTATCACTACAACTATAGAATAAATGATATTAATTAATCATTACATTATATCATATATATATATATATATATATATATATATATATATATATATATTAATAAATTTATGAAAATAGATTATATGAATGTTAAGATTTTGGGTAATTATCGATTGGCCAAAAATGATGTAATGAGGATTAGTATAATTAATTATATTATTAAATAATTATAAAATAAACTATGATAAGATAAGAAAATTATGCCAAAAAAAATTATTGCAAAGTGGGCTAGGTGCCAAAGAAGTTTTTCTATGTAAGCTACAAAAATATCATTTACAAAAACTAAAATTATTTGCAAAAAGGATAATTATAAGTAAGATTATAAAATAAATATATTAAAACATGAAACATTTTCCTAGATTGCCACCTACATATATTAAAACATAATTTTGTGTTATAATTAACTTATGTAATGTATACCAGTATTGTTGTTTTGATTCTATGAATGATAACATTTAATTAATAAATGCACGTTGCTAAAAGAATACTTGCTAATGTTTTCTAGATCCAATGAGTTCCAAATACATAACTTATTAACCCTTAATATTATCGTGGATAAGATTCCGTGGTTGTTTATGATATCTTTAGAAATTTGATTTATAAGTATAATTTCACATGAATTTGAAATAATTACACATTAAATATTATACAGGCTATAAAAATTTACTTTTTTAATATATATTATAATAAATATTTTTTAATTTAAATATTAAAGTGTGTTATATAGTGATGCATATTTATGTCAAAATTTGAATATTACATTAATTTCATCAAAGTAACTATATTATATATATGGTAAAAGTAAATTAATTGTCTATTCTACATTAGATTGAAACCAATGACTTCCCATCTAATGTTATATTTTTAATTTGATTATTAACTATTTAACTAGTTATGGAAATTTAGGATTAGATTGACTTTAATTAAGATAAATTTGTAAATAAATTCTTGACATTACTTTGATTCATAATTTACTAATCAATTAAACTAAAATAGAACAAATTTATTTCAATTAGATTTTAAATGGAGCGGGCGGGAGGGTGGAAAGGGGAAGGCGGGGGGGAGAAGGTGCAACTTGCTACTCCCCTTTCCCTTTTTTTGTCTTTTCTGTAGATGGCTGCTATTACCCTTTCCCTTTTTTTGTCTTTTCTGGTTTTAGCTACAGTGCATCTGTTGTATTAAAACAGCAAATGTACTAAAGCTAAAGCCGATAATTATACATCCGGTTATGACTTTTTTTAGGTATTTACAACATTAATACATGTGTTTACGACTTTTACAAAAAAATTTGCAAGATTTATACATCCATTTACAAGTTTTCTAGAATCTTTTTTGACATTTGCACATCTGTTTATAACTTTTATAATGAAATTATGGTTATCTCTCTCTTGTGATGAAAAGTACCTTGTTTGTGATCTTTATACGGTCATTTATAACTTTTATAAGTCTATTTATGATATTATTAACCCATTTACGAATTTTTTGCAAAATTGGGAATAACCATTTCTTAATATAGGCCGTTTATGACAATTATACGTTGGTTTACGATTTTTTTTTTAGACATTTATGACACACTACAATAAATTATGTTTTCTACGTCACCTGTATACGGCGGGATTATACTACAGACGTAAATAAGATAACTTTACGACACTTGTCACCCGTATGCGACAGAAAACCCAACCCAAAAGCCCTTACTTTCAAAGCACCTGTTATAAAATAACTTTCCCTCGGCCCCTCCTCACTCCATTTTATCGAAATATTTAATCTTTTTAATTTGTTGCTCTAGAAGTCCTACTGTAGCCATAGAAATCGATCTAACTCTTCACTTTCTCAGAAGCCAAACAAACTTTTATTAGTATTTTCTACAAATGAATCACTGTCAAATCATGGCATCAATCCTGTTGCTGCAAGTCTTTTACAAATGAATCACTGTCAAATCATGGCATCAATCCTGTTGCTGCAAGTCTTTTACAATTTCTAAATCATGTCACAGCAGCGGCTGGAGATGGTGCCGTGGAGCTCTTAACAGACATATCGATTTGTTCATTATGTTAGTGTTCTTTGTTTACCCTAATTTGTTAGGTTATGCTTCGATTTGATTTAACTTGATGTGATTTAACTTTGTCTCTTTCTCATTCTGCTCTGATTTCTCTTCTCTAGCTTGTTAGATTTTGATTGCTCTGTTAGGGTTTTGATTTCTCTCTTTCGATTTTCCTCCTCTGATTTCTCCCATTCGTGGCACAATCGAGTTCTAATTCTTGTCATAGTGAAGAGAATAGATGCTATAAGAGTTCATGCGAGGTTCTCAAAGATTTGCATAACGCCTACATCTTGCCGGTATATTTATTGGAATAATACATTTTTTTATTTGAATAATTGTTCAAACAAAATGATTACTCAAAAATTGTTTGAATATTGTATTTCTTGTGGCATAAAGTTTCCTTTATCCCACAGCTTTTTTATTTGCTTTGGCCCAATCCGCTTTTATGGAGAGCTCAGATCTAGTTTGCATTTAGAATTATTAAATTTTTTGTATCAATTGTTCTCTGTGGTTGGATTTACGAGCTCATTGGCTTTAAATTATACATTTGATTTTGTTTTTGCTCCAAGAAAAAAGAAATGAAATTACCTGGTGCATCTCATCTTGCGTTTTTGGGCTTTCATCTTTATCATTAGTTTTTGCACTTAAAAGAAGTGGCTTCCTTCATTAAGTTTCTCCATGGTTGCATGTGGGTTTTTATGTCTTCTAACCATTGTCCAACAACCTCATAGGTGTAATGGTGATTAAAGCAAATGCAAATAAGATAATGTGTGATGACATCAACAGTAGGAAGCAGAAGTAGAGTCAGAGCTACAGAAGCAGAAGCAGAGTCAGTGCAATGACATTAACACTGTGTGATGACATTAACAGTAGGAAGCACAAGTAGAGTCAGAGATGCAAAAGCAAAAGCAGTTGGACTTAAGGTCTGGGAAGTAATTGGAATTTCTGTGGCATTGTTCATAATAATTATCCTCTCAGTGTTGTCCTTTTGTTTAACTTAACGGAAGAAATCAAGGTCAGCTAGACAACCTTCCTCTTAGCCAAATGCCAACTGTTTCAAAGTAATTTCATTTATTTCTGTTTTCAGCAATAAAATTCTCATTTGACGTCGTATAAGTCTTGCCTATTTGCATGAAGCCATTGAGCCAAAAGTAGTTCACCAAGACATTAAATCAAGCAACATATTAATTGATGATGACTTCAATGCAAAGGTCTCTGATTTTGGCCTGGCGAAGTTGATGGGTGCTGGGAAAAGCCATGTCACAACTCGAGTTATGGGGACCTTTGGGTAAGTATTTCTTCAAATACAGGACAGAACTTTTGTAGATAAAATTTTGTTTCTCTCACCTCTTTTTGCTCTGTTTCTTACTTATAAGGTCCTTTACTTTCCTCCTCCCAAAATGTTACAGATATGTGGCTTCTCAGTATGCAAATACTGGCCTATTAAATGAAAAAAGTGATGTCTACAGCGTTGGGGTTGTTCTTTTGGAAGCAATTACTGGAAAAGATCCTATGGACTATGGTCATCCTGCCCATGAGGTCTGTAATAATTATGCATAGTCACATAATTTATTTAACTGCAGAAATTATATTTTTCTAATTATAGTTATTTATCATCAATACAGTGAAGCAACTTAAGTTGACCATGGTAGTTACCATATGCTGCAAAATATTTAATATATATAGGTCCTTGGCTGCTAGCAATTTATTAAAAATCTCTTTAATTATTTAATCTGCTTTGCTTGCTAGTATCTTTGAAAACAGTTTTGGTAGATTCTCTTTGTCCTAGTCTGATCGTAAGCTTTTTTTTTTTTTGGGTTAATGTATTGTAGGGTAATTTTGTTGCGAAAGCCACAAACCCTTTGCTGAAGCTTCAAAGCAATTGCGAAGCGCATCATCAGAATCCAGATTACTCAAGTGGAAAGGTCGAAAATATAACCGAAACAGTTGTTCTATCTTTTGATTACGAATCTCTGTAATATATATCCTTTTTCTAGTTTAGTTGGCTTGTTACTTGAATTTAGATTTTGGAGGAATTAATAGTCTTGCATGTGAATTGAATTGGGCTTGTTTTTTCATGTGAATTGGATTATTTTTTGAATGAACATTTTTAGCCTGCTCGGTATGATGATCAATTTAGTAATTAATTTGTTGAACTTGCCCCAGTTTTTCTTATAGTTGTTCTTGTATTTGTTGGTTAATTTTAGTTGGCTTTTGTTTTGGGTTTGTCACAGTTTTGTACTGACAATTTCAAATCAATTTTGAATAAGTTTCAAAGCAAGGTAAAGTTAAAACAAATTAAAAATAAGGGTAATTTTTTAAAAAATTATTGTTAAAGGCAAAAATATAATTTTGAATAAATTTCAAAAATAATAAATTAAAAAATTGTTAGGAGGTAAAATTGTAAATTTCAATAAATTTAAAGTCAACTGTATATTTAAAAAAATTTAAAAATAATGATAAATTTAAAAAGGTTGCAATGGAGGTAAAATTGTAATTTCAGTAAATTTCAGAGGAGGGGTAAATTTAAAAAATTTAAAAATAACGGTAAATTTAAGAAAATTTACTATTAGGGGTAAAAATATAATTTTAATAAATTTCAAAGCAAGGGTAAATTTGTAATTTTATTCAAAATTATTTTTTTCATTATTTAGTCTTTTACGGCGGCTATGAGGTGATGTAGATGGTCTTCCACGGCTGTAGAAGTACCGTCGTAATTGACTGTACTCCCGACGCAAATAATCTAACAGGCCGCCATAGAAAATTTACTGCCCATATTATTTACGTCGGCCTAAGGTCTGTCGTAAAGCCGCTGTAAAAGACCTTTTACGACGGTAAAACTGTCGTCGCAAATGACCTTTTTTTTGTAGTGGCATTTGTACATCTATTTACAATTTTTATAAAAAAATTTGCGAGACTTATATATATCTTTTATGACTTTTCCACATTCATTTTCGACATTATACGCTTGTTTATGACTCTCATAATTACCTTATGGTTGTCTCTCCTTATGATGAAAAGTGACACTGTTTACGACTTTTTTATAGTCATTTGCGACTTTTATAAGTGTATTTATGACTATTACAAACCTACTTAGAAATTTTTATGTAAAATTAGAAATTAACATTTCTTAGAATAGGTTTTTTATGATAATTATATGTCCATTTGTAACTTACTTTTAGGCATTCATGGTATTTATGCTTCCATTTACGCATTGTATATAAAATAGTGAAATTTTGGATAACTCTTTTTCATATGAATAGGATGCTTGTTTATGACTTATACACATCCATTTATGACTTTTGTTAACATATTTACAATTTTTAAAGAGTTGTTTACGACTTATACATGAAGTTACAAATAATAATAACATTAATAATTTTTTTATTTTTTAAATATTTTGTTATAACTTTTATTGTTTTAAATATAAATTTTTTATAGATATGTTTATCAATTAATAACAATATTCTATCAAGATTAATAACTAATTTTTTTATTTCTTAAATCTACATACAAAATTGGGGTTTTGGTTATAAAAAGCTGTTTTAATTTATTTAATTTGTGTTCTTGCATCGTAGATTATTTTTTAAAAGAACATTTAAACTTTAAATGTTCAAAAATAATATCTACCACTTTTTTCTTTATAAATAGTAATTTCGTTTACCACTTTTTATGTACATTTCAACATTTTTATTTTTCGTTTACAATATTTATTTTATTGTTTTATTTGTTGATTTCTTTTGTTATTTATATTTTTTATAATGCATAATGTTACTTTATAACATAACATTTATATCCATATACTGAATTTGAATTACGTGAGGGATATTGTTTTATGTGTACTTTTATATATTTCATATTATATTATATTAATAATATTATTAAATTTTATTTTCTTATATCTCCTTTTATTTGTTATGCATGTACTTTCATATATTTCATATTTAATAATAATGTTATGCGTGTGCTTTTATATATTTCATTACAATATCTTAATAAAAATATTATTGATTATATAATATAATATTGTAAGATATTTAATATTAAAATTTAAATCATTTTCAATTAGGGTACCAAAAAACCATTTTCCTTTTAATTTGTACTTAGCAATTAAAATTTTTGCTACTCTTATCTTAAATATTTTGAGCTATCCATTTCGAGTATAAATTAATCAACAAAACTCATCAAATACTCATTCAAGATATGCATTCTATTCAATAGATTACTTAGGAATTTATTATTAACTTTAAAGTTTAATTTACTTAGAAAATCAAAGAAATGTTAAAAATTATCTTCATAAAAATAATAAATTTTAATTGATTATATCTCGTCTTTTTTTACTATTGTTATATATGTGCTTTTATATATTTTATATTATATTAACTTAATAAAAATAATAAATAACTTTTGGTAAAATTAACTATCAATATTTTCTTAATATATTTTTCTTATTTATTTAATTTTTTCTGCATATTAGATTACTTTTGGTAGAATTTGCTTATAATCTTTTTTTATATTTATATTATCTTCATGTTAATTTATTTTTATTCTTCCATATATAAATACTTTGCTAAAATAACTTAAAATTAAAAAAAATATCGTCTACTTTCTTTATTTTATAACTCTTAATTTAATTTTCTTATTTATTTGTAAAATTAAATACATATTTACACAATAAAAGTCTTCATTTTATATATTAAACAATGACTATTAATGATCTACAGGTAATTATAATTACTTGTTTATTTATTTTAATAATTTGTATAATTACTTGTTTATTTATTTGAATAATTTGTTACATATTTATTAATTTTATCTCAAAAAAATATTATATTTAATTTAATTTCCTTATTTATTTGTAAAATTGAATACATATTTACACAATAAAAATCCTCATTATATATTGAACGGTGAATATTAATGATCTATAGGTAATTATAATTACTTGTTTATTTATTTGAATAATTTTTACATATTTATTAATTTTATTTCAGAAAATATAATATATGTAATTTAATCTCCTTATTTATTCGTAAAATTAAATACATATTTACACGATAAAAGTCTTCATTTTATATATTTAACGATGACTATTAATGATCTATGGGTAATTATAATTACTTGTTTATTTATTTAAATAATTTATTACATATTTATTAATTTTATTTCAGAAAATATAATATATTTTTTACTTTATAAAATTCAAAATGAAGGGGCGGGAGGAGGGAAAGGGGAAGGCGGGAGGCGTTAACCGGTTGCAACCGGCTGCTTCCCAATCATTTTTTTGTCTTTCTTTGCGCCTAGGAGTAAGTACATCTGCTGTTGTATTGAAACAGCAGATTGTCACGAGCTTAGAGTTTTGCGCAGCTGCTCGTGCGGCACTTAGACAACTTGAACCCGAAAGTTGCTAAGTAAGCCTTGAAGTTTGCTTCTCGCTCAAGGAGAAGTTAGGACCGTTGAGCCAAAAGAGCTTTAGAGGCTAGAAGAAGAGATGGAACTTAGAGGCAAGTATTGCTAATGCAAATGAGCTTTGTATTACACAAGAGAACTCTTACAATGCTTTGTATTGTAATTGCTTGGTTTAGCTTGGATGCTTACAAATGAGCTTGGAGGGGTATTTATACTAATCCACCTCCCAAATGAATGGCTAGGATTTATTACATCCAATGGCTACAAATGAGTCCTACCTAAATTAGGTAAGGTAGGTGAACTACCTTTGACAATGTATATTTACATGTGCTAGTTGTACATATTTGACTTGCTTAGAGTTTCTAGAAAATGGGCTTGGATTGCATGTCTTCTAGAAATCGGGCCAAGCCTTTGTGCACATTTTGGGCCACTCTAGCAAGCAAATTGGGGGAGCTGTGACATCCTCCCCCACATTTTGGGCCACTCTAGCAAGCAAATTGGGCGCGCTCTCGTCCTTGTAGCGTTGGATGTGTTCGCCAAATTGCCACAAGAGATCTTCGCGTTCCCAACTCGCCTCGCTGTCCGGAAGGTTTTTCCACTTCACCAAGTATTCGGTGTATGGTGGAACTCCTCTCCTTTGAATTACTCGATCCGTAAGGATGTACTCTACGTCCTTGTCGAATGAGGTGACGACGGCTGTGGGTGCTCGTTTGGACTCGCTTCGACTTGGATCCTCCTTGTCCTCATGATAGGGCTTGAGGAAGCTCACATGAAAGACCGGATGGATCTTGAGGTTAGGGGGCAAGCGTACCTTGTAAGAGACTTCACCCACTCGTTTGATAATTGGGAAAGGACCCTCGTA
Organism: Boswellia sacra; assembly: GCA_013180625.2. Lineage (NCBI taxonomy): Eukaryota > Viridiplantae > Streptophyta > Magnoliopsida > Sapindales > Burseraceae > Boswellia > Boswellia sacra. Next base: position 9,087 of record SNVD02011699.1, read on the forward strand.
TTTTCGCACCAACCCCTTGTGTACTTTACGAAGTGATTTGATTTGTTAGGGTAGGAGCTTGACGAGTACCAAGTCCCTCTCTTGAAATGTGAGGTTCCGTCTCCTTGTATCCGCCCACTTCTTCATCTTTTTGGCGGCCATGTCCAAGCATGCACGTGTGATGTCGGCTTGTTCATGCCACTCTTTTGCAAGCTTGTAGGCCGCGGGGCTCTTTCCTCCATATGTCGAGGCTATGGCATGTGGAGTCATTGGTTGTTGTCCCGTCACAATCTCGAAGGGACTCTTGCCCGTTGCCTCACTCCTTTGGAGGTTATAAGAGAATTGGGCAACATCAAGCAACTTTGCCCAATCATGTTGGTGAGATGCCTTAAGTACAACTCAAGCAAGGCATTTATGCGCTCGGTTTGCCCATCGGTTTGGGGATGAAAGCTTGTAGAGAAGCTTAAGTCGGTCCCCAATAATTTAAAGAGTTCTCCCCAAAATCGACCGGTGAAGCGAGGGTCACGATCACTTACAATGTTTTGTGGAACTCCCCATAGCTTCACTACGTGTTTGAGGAATGCTCTAGCGGCTTCGTCCGCGGTGCAATCCGTAGAGATGGGTATGAAGGTGGCATATTTGCTAAACCGATCAACTACCACCATTATGCTTTCGTACCCTTCGGATTTTGGCAAGGCCACGATGAAGTCTATCGACACACTTTGCCATGGCCTTTCCGCAATTGGTAGGGGTTCTAGCAAACCCGCTGGACGTTGGTGCTCAACCTTGTCTTGTTGGCACACAAGACAAGTTCTCACGTAGCCTTCCACATCTTCCCGCATTTGGGGCCAATAATAGGAATCTTGCAAAAGTGCAAGGGTTCGTGCCATACCTGGGTGACCAGCCCACTTGGAATCGTGGCACTCCTTGATGATTTCTTTTCGCAAGTTCCTATGTCTTGGTACAAACAAGCGATTCCCGGTTGTGAGGAGTAGGCCTTCATCAAGCCAAAAGCGTCGTGTCTTCCCCTCACATGCCAACTTCAAGAGATTCTTGGCTAAGGGATCGTGCTCTAGGCCTTGTTTGATGCGGTCAATGAGCACACTTTGTGGATGACTTACACTTAGGGTGGCAAGTTCCGCCTTGCGACTTAGAGCATCGGCCACAACATTTGCCTTACCCGCTTTGTATTCGAGCCTATAGTCGAACTCGGCCAAGAAATCTTACCATCTTGCTTGCTTGGGGCTGAGCTTCTTTTGAGTTTGAAAGTAGCTTGTTACCACGTTATCGGTTTTGATGACAAAGTGGAAACCAAGCAAATAATGTCGCCAAACCCGTAGGCAATGGATGATGGCGGTTATCTCCTTTTCTTGGACCGTATATCGCCGCTCCGTATCATTGAGCTTGCGGCTCTCATATGCAATAGGGTGCCCTTCTTGCATGAGAACTCCCCCTATGGCAAAGTCTGAAGCATCCGTGTGTACCTCAAATGGCTTTGTGTGGTCGGGTAACATCATTACCGGTTCCGCACATATGGCCTTCTTCAATTCTTCGAAGGCACGTTGGCATTCTTCGGACCAATGCCATGAACGGTTCTTTTTGAGAAGATCCGTGAGTGGGGCGACTTTGGCTGAATAGCCCATGATAAACCGCCGATAATAATTAACCAGCCCAAGGAAAGATCTAAGTTCGGGTACCTTGGTTGGAGGCTCCCATTCTTGAATGGCCTTCACCTTCGCTTGATCCATCATAAGCTTTCCATCCCGAATTCGGTGGCCAAGAAATTCTACCTCTCGTTGTGCAAAAGAGCATTTTTCTTTCTTGACATAAAGCTCGTTGTCGCGGAGGACTTGGAAGACTTGTTGGAGATGTTGCACATGCTCCTCAAGAGTTGTGCTATAGACGACAATGTCATCCAAGTAGACTACCACGAACCGATCAAGATAGGGATGGAAGATCTTGTTCATGAGGGTACAAAAGGTGGCAGGTGCATTGGTAAGACCGAATGGCATAACAAGAAATTCATAAGCATTGTACCTTGTTACACACGCGGTCTTTGGTTCGTCACCCTTTGCAATGCGCACTTGATAGTACCCCGATCTCAAATCAAGCTTGGTGAAGTATCGAGCCTTCCCAAGTTGGTCGAACAATTCCGCAATCAAAGGTATTGGGTACTTGTTTTTTATTGTTACCTTGTTGAGTGCCCGATAGTCGATGCACATGCGGAGAGATCCATCCTTCTTCTTTTGGAAGAGGACGGGTGCACCATATGGAGCTTTGGAGGGCTGGATGTAACCCGCATCAAGTAAATATTGGAGTTGCTTCTTCAACTCCGCAAGTTCGGGTGGCGCCATGCGGTAAGGCGCCATGGCTGGAGGTTTTACAACGAGCTCCAACTCAATCTCATGATCCACTTCTCGTCGTGGAGGCAACTTCTTTGGAAGTTCTTGGGGCATGACATCCTTGTATTTCTCAAGGATGGCTTGGATTTGCCTTGGTGTTGGGTCCTTGGCAATGGCAACGTCCTCTCCATCGTTTAGTTCTCGAACGGTAGCAAGGAAACTTGGATCCTTCTTCATTCCCCGTTTGAATTGTAGTGCGGAGAGCATTTTGTCTTCAACTTTTGTTGCACGCTCCGCCATCACCATGCATGAATGACTCCCGTCGAGTATGTTGAGGGAGTTAGAAGATGGTATGGGAAAAGCATGGACTTGGTCAAAGAATTCCATGCCAAGCACTACTTGAAAATCATCCATGGGAACAATGGAGAAATCAAGCTTACCGTTCCATGTGCCAAGTTGAACCGTTGTTGCCTTTGACACTCCCAAGATTGCTTTGGCAAGTGAGTTTACCGCCTTGATGGTGCCACCTCCATTGGTGTATTGGAGGCCTAGCCGTTTGGCCTCGTCTTCCGAAATGAAGTTGTGTGGCTCCCGTGTCAAGCATCGCACGCACGTCTTTGCCATTGATTGTGGCGCTCACATACATAAGACTCTTTTGCATAGGTGTGGGTTTTTTGAGTGCGCCAATTGTGCGGAGAGAACCCATCCCCGCTTGTGGCTCCTCATTGTTTACGCCCTCATGTTAAGCGGCAAGGGCGTTGAGAGTCTTCCTCTTTGGGCAATCCCGAACCCAATGAGGACCATCACATATAAAGCAAGGACTTTTAGGTTTAGGGGCTTCGAACTTACCTTTGTTAGGGGTGTCTCGTTTGTCCCCTCCAAAAGCCTTGCGCGCACCACCATCCCTTCGGTCATGTCCTTTCTTGGTGTTTCGTTCTCCCCCACCTTTGCCATGGTTGGGCTTTCTTTCCTTCGATTGGGATGTGTAGTCAACGAGGGATTCGGCTATGGCTATGGCATCATCAAGGTTTTGCACGCCACGCCTCTCAAGCTCAACCCTTGCCCAATCCTTGAGCCCATCAAGAAAGTAGAAGAGGGAGTCTTTTTCGGACATACCTTCAATTTCAAGGATGATTGTGGTGAAGTCTTTGATGTACTCGCGAATGGTGCCGCTTTGCTTCAAACGACGGAGGCGACCTCTTGCCTCCTTTTCCGCATTGCTTGGAGAGAAATGCTTCCGTAGCTCTCTCTTGAAGTCCTCCCATGTGCGGAGGATGATGATGCCTTTGCCCGCGTCGCCATGCTTGCGACGCCACCACAATTGGGCTGCATCACGAAGGAAAGTTGGCGCAATGCCAATTCTCGAAGCATCATCATAGACACCTTTCGCCTCAAAGTATTGTTCCAAGCCGAATAGGAAGTTTTCTACTTCCGTGGCGTTGCGAGTGCCATGGTATGTAGCGGGAGTTGGCACTTGCATGTTGCTTAACCCACTAGGACTTGAGTAAGAAGGGCTAGCACGTTCGCAACGGTGTTTCTCCCATTCCGTGCGTGATTCCTCCACTTCCGTACGAATGGCACGCAACTCATGCTCCACAAAGCTTCGTAAGCTAGCGAGCTCTCGTGTGAGGTTTTCGCTAAACTCGAGTATTATGGACTTTGTTGCTTGGGTGATCTCTCCATAATCCGTCTCTAGGCCTTCAAGACGATCGGAGAGGCCCTCGATAGCATTGTCCATACTCGAAAGAGATTACTCTATGCTAGCAACACGAGGCTCTAAGGATTCCGAGGAGAGAGCTTTAGACTTACCTCGTTTTCCTTGTGGGCGTGGTTGAGGTTGAGGTTGTTCCTCGCGTCCGCGAACTTGCTCCTCCACATTCATCTTCATGTCGGATGCCATTTGCTCTTATGCTCGAACCGTGCTCTGATACCAACTGTCACGAGCTTAGAGTTTTGCGCAGCTGCTCGTGCGGCATTTAGACAACTTGAACCCGAAAGTTGCTAAGTAAGCCTTGAAGTTTGCTTCTCGCTCAAGGAGAAGTTAGGACCGTTGAGCCAAAAGAGCTTTAGAGGCTAGAAGAAGAGATGGAACTTAGAGGCAAGTATTACTAATGCAAATGAGCTTTGTATTACACAAGAGAACTCTTACAATGCTTTGTATTGTAATTGCTTGGATTAGCTTGGATGCTTACAAATGAGCCTTGGAGGGGTATTTATACTAATCCACCTCCCAAATGAATGGCTAGGATTTATTACATCCAATGGCCACAAATGAGTCCTACCTAAATTAGGTAAGGTAGGTGAATTACCTTTGACAATGTATATTTACATGTGCTAGTTGTACATATTTGACTTGCTTAGAGTTTCTAAAAAATGGGCTTGGATTGCATGTCTTCTAGAAATCGGGCCAAGCCTTTGTGTACATTTTGGGCCACTCTAGCAAACAAATTGGGTGAGCTGTGACAAGATGTACTTAAGCTGGAGCCCAAGAAATATCTTTCTTATTTAAACAATATATCATATTATATACGCTGCAATTTGGAAAAATTTTATGACACTTTCCATAGGACGTTTGATTTTCATCTAAAATCTAAATTTGATTATTCTCAAACTTCAAAAATTTAAAGTGTTTGTTTTTGGAATTTAAGTGATCTTTAGACAATTTTGTATTAATCAAAAAAGTTGAAAGTTTTATCTTTTATCTGAATACAAATATTTTAACCATTTATTACTTTTTTAATTCTTTAATTTTTTATAATTTATTTATTATCATTTGGTAAATAACTTAATATTTTATATTTTGGATATTAATATTTATTTTTAATTTTATATTATAGTTCTATAGATATTTTTAAAAATTGTTTAATTAGGAATTAACTTATATATATATATATATATATATATATATATATATATATCAAATTCTTTAAAAAAATTTTATTTACCCAATCATACACATATAAATAAATTAAACTCATAATAAATATTGATATGCAAATAATTCTACTATATCAAATGAAACAAGTGAAAATATATAAATGAGGGTAAATGTGTAAAAACATTGGTTTTAAACAATTTAATTCATATGTTAAAAAAAGAAAAAGAATATCATTCAGATTCTTATATTTAGAACTATTCAAACTTTAGTTTAACTAAAACCTATTCAAATTTCAGAAAAAAAAGTGTCAATATTGTACCATTTAATAAAACAAAATAAAGGAATGATTTTGTTCAAATCTCCCTCTTTTACTCAATAAATCAAGCCATTATCTTTTTAATGTTCCTCCACGAATCAAAGAGAAAATGAAAAGAGTTTAAAAAAATGATTGCAAAGTGTTATGCAAAATCTAGAAATGCATATAATTGCAACAAATAATAGGGTAATGAATAGAGTATTGTCCCACAAAGATTGTGTTACTAATTACCAACATTAATCTAACTCATATTTTATTTGAATGATGAATAAATAATGACAATTTAATGAGAAACAAATAGTAATGATAGCTAAACTAAACCATGAAATAAAGAAAACAATGACAACGATTCAATTTATGAAGATTCCAAAGTATAATAGCTCTAGGATTTCAGATTTCACCAAGGTTACTTAATTTAGATTCATCAATCAAATCAATCAATGTTTATTCCTATGTAACCAATAGATTTCACTCAATTAATTATTAGTCTATCATAAGAATTAATAATCTATCTTAATAAGCCAGATATACATCTTTGTCAAGCATTAATAATCTATTTTAATAATATATCAATCAATGTTTATTGAAATGCATTAGATACAAGAAATCTAAAATAGCTACACAAATTCCATAGATATCTGTATCCTATGATAAACTTATAGTATATCATTCACTAACAGAAACAATTATCACTTCTTAGCTCAAATTGCATCTCTAAATTATGTAAAAGTTGATTAGGCCTTCACAACACTGCAACAAAAGTGAGATTCCATGACATGCCATAAATGCTATTGTAACGTGTTACATACCATTTTTTGAACGTTATAACTACCCGTGCTATGCTTTTTTTTTTTATAGCATCCATAAAAAACACTTTAGAACAATAGTATTTTCTATAACCAAAATGACACTTGGAAAATGCTATATATAAGTTGTATTTATAGCAAATTCAAAATGTTATAATTTTTTTCAATATTCAATTTTTACATAAAGAATGTTATAAAATTCATAGACATTTTCATAATGCTATAACTTATTTTCAATTTTCAATGTTTACATAACATTCATGAATGCTATAAAATTCATAACTTGCATATGAACGTTATAATTATTACCATATCCATGACTTGCATAAATCTCTATAATATATAAAATATATCATATAACACTTAAAAAAAATGCTATAATGTAATGATTTTTTTATTTATTTTATAGCATTCTTTGAAAATGTACTTATTTTAAAATTTGTGATTAATACAATTGGTAATAATAATAATCATTTGGTATCATTTCTTACAAGTTACAAATTTTCTGTTATTTACGATGTGTAAATAATAATTCTAAAATATTTGTCAATCATAATATGCACATTCAATCATATATATAAACATTGCTCAAGTAAAAGTCATTATTATACATATTAATCTACTACTAAAGGTGTCTCATCAACATTCAACTACAACTTTTTTCACATATCAAACTCCATCTTCCCCAAACAATGATATCTAAAAAAAGAACTTAATAACTTGTATCTAGGTCAAAAGCTGCCAAAAAATTTGACAGCTTCTTTGTTTCATTTCCCATGGAACCTATGCCATATGTACATTGCATTGGCTATATCCAAAACGTACTCTATGTCACATATACCCCCATCTACTTCTTATCATCAACTGCACATAACACTGTAAAAATTCATTAGAAATAATATCTTAATAGGCATTGTTACTATCACCAAATCTAGTATAACTAGAGTTAAATAAGAGAAAACTTTAAACATGGCCACGCGCATACATCATCTTTATGGGCTTAAAAATCATAATTGAAACATATAAGTATGTACAACATACACAACTACACAATAATAAAGCAAACTTCAAAACCAAGCAACTCCACTATCTACAAACCCACAAAAAAGATTATGGTGTCTGCTAATTACTTATAATAATTTCCTCTCATCAACAGAGGCACCACACAAAAAATCAATTTTGGTGAAATCCAAAAAACAAATTCAAAACTAAAGCAACACATAACATATTAGTTCCCATTAAAAACCTAATAACTCAGTTTAAAAAGCAAGTTGGGCAAACAGCCAGAGTCACCTATAGTAATGTCATAGGACATCACAAAAAAATCTTGAAGAAACATAGAAATAATCACTAAATGATTCAGAATCACAAAATAATTTAGAAATAATCGCAAAAATATCTTGAAGAAGCTAAGAAAGATGAAATATAAAGAGACAGCAAAGAAAAGAAAAGATAAAGAGTAGTTAACAGTAATCCCACAAAAGAAAATGACAAGGTCACCACTTATTTCATATACATAATCATGCATTGATTTCTTTTTATTTAATATTATATCATATTCAAAACATAAATCAACTTGAATGATTAAGATTTCCAATAACCACCTTCATATCATAATCTAATCAAATGCTAATTACTTGCTTTAGACTTCCAAAACAGAGCAATGCTAGTTCCCAGATTTTTAACAAATAATCTACTCATTCAAATAATCTAAGATTTTACAAAGACCTTCTAGACATACAAACATAAAACCACGTGAAATTTTGTAGCATTCTAAATTCAGTAGCTAATCCAAATAACTTATGTTTTATGGTCCATCAGTTTTGTCAAACAAATCCCAAAACTGACTTCTCTCTGTTAAAAAATACATAAAAATTCACCATTAATTCTTAAAATCATAAAAATTTTTAGTTTTAAACTAGACACAAAGGCAAGAAAACCTGACAAATTTGAACATTTTATAATACTTCTGGGTACCCCAAATAATTTTCCCAATCTAATCTCCAACAGAAAAACTGAAATTCCAGCATTGTAGAGTCAATTTCAAAAATCCATAATAAATTGATTACTCAACATTTTTTAGTCAAACCAATTTTGAACAAACCCTTAAGATGTCTATTTAACATATATAAAATTGAGAATCAAAACGAAAGTAAAATAACTGCAGAGATTTTGTAATCAAGAACATATCAACTGGATTGTAAAAACAAGACAGGAGAAAACAGAGGATATGAGGAAGTGACAGACCTAAAACGTGAGAGACCTAAAACTTCTTTTCTAATCAACATACAAAAGTTGTTGAATATCTCAATCTCTAGGGATTTTACTTGATGGGATTTTCCTAAAACATAAAATGAGTGCAATAACTAGGAAACCAAACAGAAATGATTGGAACAACAAAAGCTAAAATACTAGAAATAATTCTAGAAATGAAGAAATAGATAATTACCCAAAATTCCCAACACCATTCTCCATTAGGTTATGCCGCTATGGTTATGCTTTGAGGATGAAATGAAAGTGATTTTGCGGCATTAGGGATTTGGGTTGGGGAAATGAAATGAAAATTTCAATTAATGAAATAAGGGTTGATGCTTGGATGAGTAAGAGAGTGAAAGCAAAATCGATGAGATGAGAGACTGAGGCCTCATGTGGCTACGGTATGACTCGGGGAAACGAAAGGGTTAAATGCGGCAGTGAGGGCTTTTGGTTGATAACAAAGGGATAATGTAATTTTTCCCCTGAGGTAAGGCATCTAAAGTGCCCCCCATCTTCTGAATATTACAATTTCCTCCTTAAGGTTTCAATTTGCCGTTAACTTTAAACAGAAAATGTTGTCTAACAATCATTTAACCATGGTATAGAGTAAATAGATTATAATATCTTTTGGACCAAATAAAAAATAAAAATTAATAACAAAATTGTTTATTAAAATCAATTAAAAAATTTTAATTAGAATATATATTTATTCTTCACTCTCCCTTCCTCTGATCTCCTGTCCCTACTTCCGTTTCTCCTCTCATCACCGCCACTGTTTAGACGATGCCACTGCCTTCTCCTTGCCACCGCCGCTTCCCAGCATCGCCACCTCCTTGCTGCTGCTACTGCCATGAGTTCCATCGTCACTTCTAGGTGATGGGCAGGGTTAGGTTGAAATCAGAAAGAGTGGAGAGTGGCCTTTTCGATTTCTTCAGCAAGAGAGCGAGGAGAGAAGGTCAAGGCGGTGACAGTGAGGAGAGAGATGGATTTGAGAGTGGAGGAAGAGAGTGAGATGAGTTTTTTGGGGAGTTTCTGGGGAGACAGAGTTGGACGATTTGGATGAGGGATCTGGAGGTGTTGTGGCTAGGGGTTGGAGAAGCTAGAGGAGGAGGGGTTGGTGGTGGAATGGCTGAAGGATGTGTAGCTGGTGGTGTAGTGGCTGCTGGAGGTGTGGCGGGTTGGTCGACGGTTTTTGGTGGAGGAAGTAGTTGTGTTCGTGGTGTTGGCTTAATTTTGCAATGGATTTTTGGCTATGAATGGAGGCAAAAGCTACTGAATTTTGTGGGTGTTTTTGTGATTGTGGTTGTGTTGTATAATGGCTTATTGGTGGTGGCTGTTTTCTAACAAAATTTTGGTAACTAGAGGTAAATATTGGTGGATTTGATTTTAAAATTTGTTTATGGGGATCAATCGGCACCAATACAATATATTATTGAGATTTGTTTTGTTTTCTTTTTTAATTTGTATATTTGGATGGGTATACAAATGATGAGTATTGTTGCGATGGATTTGGATGAGCGTTGAAGCGATTGATCTTGGAATGCATCTCTTTTTTTCCGTTTTCAATTTAATTTTAAATTTAATAAGTTAATTGGGTATAATTTGTTGATCATGGTTACTGGATAATGTGTCAAAATTAAAAGAAATAATATTACTATTTTACCCTTCTAATGTTGAAGTTAACAGCTAAATTGAGCCAAATTGAAACCTCAAGGAGTAAATTAGAATATTCAGAGAGTGAGAGGCCAATTGTTTTCGCGTTTTCTCAAGGGGCAAATTAGTATTATCTCTATTAGAAAGTCTTTCAAAATTTTTGGGGTTTTGGGTGCTTATATTTAGGGTTGTTTAAAATCCAATCCAATCTGTTTAAATCGATTGATTCAATCCAAATCGATCCAATTTTAATTAGATTTGATCAATTGACGGATTGGATTAGATTGAAATTTTTGAGATCCGAATTAACTGGATCGGATAACGGATCATATTATAAAAATTCATTATAAACCGATCTAATCCAAATAATAAGTAATAAAATTAACTATGTAATATTTAAAAATTAAAATCAATATTTGATGATTATTGATGTAATGTATCTGTGCTATATGTATGTGGAAAGTATAAATGTAACTTAGTTATCATTATTTTTTTAATTTCATGAATTATTTTTTCATGTCAATTATATTTATCTCAATATAAAAACTGTTAGTTACTTATTAATTATTTATTCATGTTTGCTAGGCATTCTTTAATATGCATAGATGACATTGAGTTAATACAATTATGTAGTAATAAATTTTTACAATTTTCATTTTATGCAAGGTAGCTTATCGCATGAAGTCACATAAATTTATTTAAATTATCATATTTGTATTGGAATGATTAAATTTTTTTTTTGTTGTTTTTAGTTAGGAACATTAATCAATGTATAAATAAATGTTTATTTATTATTTTACGATTTACCAAGATTTTAATTTGCTTGGTAATTCATGTTATCATTATTTTTATATAATAACTTGTGTTTATTATTGAGTTATATTAGATTTTCTCTTTTTTCTTATTTAAATTTTTTAAAGTTCGAATTGGATCGGATTGAATCGGATCGGATGATGTTTTTTTAAAATCGGATTGGATTGGATTTCAATCTTTAATTAGATCGGATTGGATTGAAATATCTCTAAATCAATCACTATTGGATTGGATTGGTTATTAGCTAAATCTATTGGATCCAAACCGGCGAACACCCTTACTTATATTGGTGCCTTGTACAAAAATCTTGGTATATCAAATTTTGGGCTTTAATTTGATTATCTATTATTCAACTAATAATTATTTAATTACATCAACTATTTTTTATTAAATAAATATTTTAATTAACGCCAATTAATCAATATTCTTTCCATATTAAGTTTACACTAAATTGATTAATAAATAATCAAATTTATGAGAAAATAAAATTATACTAAATTGATAACAAATATTCAAATATCCATAACTTTGTTTCACTTCATGCAATTATCTGTAATGTGACTGACTTGCAATTTTTTCAATGTTGCATAATCTTAAATAGAATAGAATTAGTTTATTAAAACCCTACGCACGCATGTGCGCGCGCGCGCGCGCGCGCGCACACACACACACATATATATATATATATATATAAGAATATGATTACAATCAGATGCATAGCCGTGACATTGAATTAGTGGGCGCAAGCTTCTTGTAATCTAAATTCATTTTCTTAACTTCATATTTTTGCTTGAGAGATAAGATACAATGAAATTAATTGAGGTAAAATATAGTATACAGAGTTTGAAGAACTTTGACAATTGAAGGTTGAGAAATAGATTAATGGTGGTGTAATTTACATTATAAAAGAAGAGTAAAGCTAGTAATTTACTTTTGATTGCAAGTAAAACTTGGGTGAATTTATTGAAGAAAAATTTGACAGGTGCTTCTATGTGGCTCCGCCACTAGGGATGGCAATGGGGCGGGGCGGGTCCGGGGCGGCCGGTACCCATCCCCGCCCCGTTCAACCAATTTTTGCCCCGCCCCGCCCCATTACCCCGTAACGGGGCGGGGCGGGGCGGGGCAAAAAAAATTTGAGGAGACCCCGCCCCACCCCTAAACATTTATATTTTTACAATTACATCCCTATAAAATTTATACTTTTTGCAATCTCATCCCCATATAATATTTACATATTTACAAATAACTTCATTCTCAATTTTTCATCATATTATTTATAATTATGATCATTTTTTAATAATCATAAAAATAATATATCTTCAAACTAAAATCAAAATGTTTGTATATTATTATTTAATTTTATTAGTAATAATGTTATATATTCTATTAGAAATGATGTTATAAGTATATTATTGATTATAAACTAATTAATTGACAAATTTTTAAATAGTTGGTAATATAATTAAATAACATGTTGATTTAATTTCAATATAATAATAGTAATAATATGATTGGCATATTCATATGTTAATTAGTTAATATTATAAATATTCATAAAACATTAATAATTTAATTAATTAATTTTAATTACGATAAATCATATATTTAAGGCTATAAGACTATTTTTATCATTTTTTGTTTATATATTTAGAAAATAATATATTGGTTATATTAAAAGTATACATTTTCAAAATAATCTTGATAATATTGTAATAATTTAATTAGTATTTAGTAATCTGTATCAAGATTGTAATATTGTATATATTACACAAATTTAATTATTATAAAATATAAATATTTAATTACCATTTGATTTTTTTATTAGTAATAATGTTACATACTCTATTAGAAATAATATTAAAAGTGTATTATTGATTGTAAACTAGTTAATTAATAATTTTTTAAATAGTTGATAATACAATTAAATAATTTTTTCAATAGCATGTTGATTTAATTTTAATATAGTAATGGTAATAATATGATTGATATATACCAATTAATTAACATTATATATTATAAAATATTAACAATTTACTTAATTAATTTAAATTACGATAAATCATATATTAAAGGTTCTAAGATTATTTTTATTATATTTTTATTTACATATATAAAAAATAATATATTGATTATATTAAAAGTATACATTTTAAAAATAATATTGTTAATATTGTAATAATTTAATTATTACTTAGTAATCTATATCAAGATTGTATATATTATCCAAATTTAGTTACTATAAAATACAAATATTTAATTATCATTAATTACTATTTGATTTTATTAATAATAATATTACATACACTATTAGAAATAATGTAAAATGCGTATTATTGCTTGTAAATTAATTAATTGACAATTTTTCAAATAATTGATAATATAATTAAATAATTTTTTAATAGCATGTTGATTTAATTTCAATCTAATAATAGTAAAATATGATTGACATATGCCAATTAATTAACATTATATATATTTATGAAACATTAATAATCTAAGTAATTAATTTAAATTACGATAAATGATATATTTAAGGTTATAAAATTGTTTTCATCATTTTCTATTTACATATTTAAAAATTAATATATTGATTATATGAAAGGTATACATTTTGAAAATAATATTGCTAATATTGTAATAATTCAATTAGTACTTAATAATATATATAAAGATTGTATATATTATACAAATTTAATTACCATAAAATATAAAATATTTTATTTGTCATTATAACATGATCAAATTGATGTTAAAGATGTTAATTATTAAGTAAAATATAACTTTTATTAAAGTATTTTTATTATTTGTAAAATTATTAAGAATTCATATATATGAAAAATTTAACAAATATAACCTAAAAAATTGTGACAGTCCTAATAGTTTAAAATATTACAAATGCACCCCTATATCTTGCGGGGCGGGGCGGGTCAACGGGTCCAAGAGCCTTGCCCCGAACCCGGACCCGGACCCGCCCCAAAATATTGTTTTGATGGGTCTTGCCCCGCCTCAGACCCGGCGGGGCACACCGGGGCCCCGGACCCGCGGGGCAAATTGCCATCTCTATCCGCCACTGATTATAATGAATATAAAATAATACTTTATTATTATTATTATTATTATTATTATTATTATTATTATTATTATAAAATTACGCAGAAAATTATTGGTTTCATGGTAACTCGTATCATCTTAGATTAAAGCAATGTTGATTATTCAATTATTTCCAATTTATGATGAATATTAAATTACTTAAATATTGAATTGATTACCAATTGATAATTGAATGAGATCATACCAAATTGATAATAAATAATCAAATTTATGAGAAAACAAAATTATGCTAACTTGATAATAAATAATCAAAATTCTATAACTCAGTTTCACTTCATGCAATTATATTTAATGTGATTATTAATTCAATGTAACATAATATTAAATTGAAAAGAATTAGTTTATTAACAATCCTATATATATTAAATAGAATACTATTATAATCAGTGGCATACCCGTGATATTGAATTAATGGGAGCAAGCTTCTTGTAATTTGAATTCATCTTCTTAACTTCATATTTTAGTGGAGAGAAAAGATAAGATGAAGTTAATTGTAAAGAGTTTGAAGAACTTTGACAATTGAAAGTTGAAAAATGCTGATTCAATATTTCCAATTTATGATAAATATTAAATTACTTAAATGTTGAATTAATTACCAATTGACGATAGTAATAAGATTGATGATTGAATAAGATTATACCAAATTGATCATAATAATAAGATTGATGACTAAATAACATTATTCTAAATTGATAATAAATAATCAAATTAAATATGAAAGTTGATGACTAGAAAAGATTATGTTAAATTGAAAATTAATTAACTGCATGTGGGGGGAAAGGCTTCAATTTTGATAGAAAAGATTAAATTTGTTTCTTCAAAAAGTTTTTTTTTTTTTTTTTTGGGTTAGTTTTATTGTTTTAAGCGTTTGGAAAAGGGGTGCACACTTTAACGCACACCAGTTTTTTTTACTGTACATAATACAAATTACATAGCATTCTCACAAATGTTACAACTTCCAAATATAAAATTACATCATTTTATCCATAGCATTTATCCAATAATATTATAGAATTCTTATTTTTTTCAATAACATTTATAATTAATGTTATCTATTTATTTTTTATAAATATTTTCAAATATAATTAATAGCATTTTTTTTAAATATATAAACAATACGAGCATACAAATAAAAGTTTTGTATTTCATTCATGAATCAAAATAATTACAATGTTTACATCATCAAAGCCAAATATTTCCTTTCTATATACAACGTTTTAAGATACAAACTAAAATAAGTTTTAAATTTTTATCATCAATAGATACTAAAGAAATTCACCAATTGCAACAAAATACAATAACTAAATAAATAAATTTAATAATTAATAAACAAAATCATATTAATTATCTCGAAAAAGAAATTAAATATAAAAAAATTGAAGAACAATTAGAAAAACTTAATATTAAAGATGATATAGAAGAAATAGAAAATAAATTTAGAAAGGAGGTATGTTCAGATTTACCTAATCAATTTTGGAATAGAAAGAAACATATAGTCACTTTACCATATATTAAAGAATTTAATGAAAAACAAATTCCAACAAAAGCTAGACCTATACAAATGAACCAAGAATTATTACAACATTGCCAAGAAGAGATAAAAGACTTATTAAATAAAAAATTAATAAGAGAATCAAAATCCCCTTGGAGTTGTGCTGCATTTTATGTCAATAAAAAACCTGAAATAGAAAGAGGAGTTCCAAGATTAGTAATTAATTATAAACCTTTAAACAAAGTATTACAATGGATTATATATCTTATTCCTAACAAAAGAGATTTAGTTAAAAGACTTTATGATGCAATATTATTTTCAAACTTTGATATGAAAAGTGGATTGATATTATTAGATAAATAAAATAACTAAAAAGAAATAACAATCAAAATTCTATTGCTAATTGAAAATTATTAACAAAAAGGTTTTAATTATATACATTTTGGACTAATACAAATAGCTATTAAGCCTTTATCGAAAATTGGAATTGATTCCCCAGTATTAATGTTATTAAGAGATAAAACATTATTAAAATTTTAAGACTCTTTATTAGGAGTAGTACAATCAAACTTATGCAATGGTGCTATATATTTTAATTGTGCTCCAAATTTTCAAGTAAGTCTGCACGATCCAACAATATTAGATACATTAGTATTAAACATTCATTTACCATAATCAATTTTTACGCAAAATAGACATGGAATTTTAAACAAACTAGTTCAGAATTTAAATCAAGATGTAGATTGTAAGATACTAGAGGAGAAACTACAATATTAACAGTAGAAACAGAAGAAAATATTCCAACATCAACTTTTACTCCAAAATTATTAAAATGGAATAAAATCACTATACTAGAAGTATGGATAATAGATAACCCATTACCACCTAGAAATATATCTCAAAAAGAAATAGCACAAATTACTCAAAATCCAGAAGGGAAAATTTTATTAAGATTTAATTCTTTAAGAATAGGAGAAAATTCATCAAATTATTCTGATATAAAATATGCTAGAAGTTCATTTTCGTTACCAAAATCTAATAGTTTTAATATTAGGAGTACATAAGCAAGTGAAATAAACAATAATTAATATGATTTTCTACTATTAATATTGTAGTTTCTCCTCTAGTATCTTGCAGTCTGCATCTTGGATTAAATTCGAAACTAGTTTGTTTAAAATATATTCTATAAAGTAATAAATATCCATGTCTATTTTGCATAAAAATTGATTATGGTAAATGAATGTTTAATACTAATGTATCTAATATTGTTGGATCGTGCAGACTTACTTGAAAATTTGGAGCACAATTAAAATATATAGCACCACTGCATAAGTTTGATTGTACTACTCCTAATAAAGAGTCTTGAAATTTTAATAATGTTTTATCTCTTAATTACATTAATATTGGGGAATCAATTCCAATTTTCGATAATAGCTTAATAGCTATGTGTATTAGTGCAAAATGTATATAATTAAAACCTTTTTGTTTATAATTTTCTATTGCTAATTGACTTAATAATCGTATTTCTTCAAATTCATTTTGTAGAGTTAAAGTTTCTTCATGTTCTTTTATTGAATACGCAGTCTTAAAATTAAATGTCCCTATTTCATATATACTATTTGGTGGAATACTTGGCAATGTATTTTTATTTAAACTTTATTTAATGTTAGTTATTTTTGTCATCATTTCTCTTAAGCTAATTACTTTGAATGTTTTTCTAGATTTAGAGTTTAGATATTTTCTAACTGTAGATGCCATTTTCAAATTATTAATAACTTGAAATTTTAGTACATAATCTTCTCAGGACAGGATGGCTACGGGAACACCTAGGCTTACCAACGGCTTTACGCTTTTCACCTCTAGCTACCGAGAACACCTGCCTTGCCAACGTATGCACAGCTCTCACTGCTACCCTTCCCTATCCTTAGAATTTTGTTTACTAAAATTTTAAATTACTAACAATTCTTAAATGGAATCTAAAATTAGAATTTTCTCTAAATTCTACCTCTATTGCAAAGCATCCAATATTCTATTTGTAATTCATAAATATGTCCTTTTATAAAATTTAAATGATTTTGGAGATTTATTTTTTTCAAATTCTTCTAATTCATTGTTTATAATTAATTACTAATCTTGGAACTCCTCTTTCTATTTCAGGTTTTTTATTGACATAAAATGCGGTACAACTCCAAGGGGATTTTGATTCTCTTATTAATTTTTTATTTAACAAGTCTTTTATCTCTCCTTGGCAATGTTGTAATAATTCTTGGTTCATTTGTATAGGTCTAGCTTTTGTTAGAATTTGTTTTTCATTAAATTCTTTAATCTATGGTAAAGTGACTATATGTTTCTTTCTATTCCAAAATTGATTAGGTAAATCTGAACATACCTCCTTTCTAAATTTATTTTCTATTTCTTCTATATCATCTTTAATATTAGGTTTTTCTAATTGTTCTTCAATTCTTTTATATTTAATTTCTTTTTGGAGATAATTAATATGATTTTGTTTATTAATTATTAAATTTATTTGTTTAGTTATTGTATTTTGTTGCAATTGGTGAATTTCTTTAGTATCTATTGATGATAAAAATTTAAAACTTATTTTTGTTCCCATGATTTCTGTATGAATTTCTTGATTATCAACTTTAAATGGATATATTTGTGTTAGGAATGGAGAACCTAAATTGATATTTTGGCTAAGATTTTTTACTAATATAAATGTTGTTTTAAAACAATATCCTTGATTACATATTTGACTTTTGATAATTTATAATTAATTTCTAGATTCATTCCATTTGCACCTCTTAATTTTTCAGAAGTTTTTTTATAATATTTTGTTGGAATAAGGCCTTCTTTAATACAATTTTGATCAGCTCCTAAATCTACTAAAGCAATTGCTTCTATTTGTAAGAAATTATCTATATGCAATAATATTCCTATATACTATTTTTGATAATTAATTTTATCTACTATTTGTACATAATCTTCTTCTATCCGTGAACTAGAAGCTTGATCATTTTTATTTTGAGATTCAAGTATAGTTAATCTTGTTCATGTTTGTAGTTGTTCTAATTGTTGATTTTGAATTTCTTTTATTTGTTCTTTTAAATTTCTAATTTCTTGCTGTAATTCTCTCATAGTAACTTGTTTAAATAAGGTTTGTGACGGGTACTTATCCCATATTTTGTTTAAACTAAATGTGTCTGGAGTTTTAATTTTCTTTTCTTGTTCTAAAATTTCTTTTAATCTCATCAAATATTCTCTTTTTATATTAGGATCTTCAATTTTATCTATGATATCTAGTAAAAATTGTTTATCAGTATTTTTGGTGATTACATTAATTTGTTTACAATTACATATTCCTTTTGTACAACTTAAAGATTCATTACTTTCTGAAGTAGTACCAGTATCTTGAATATCTAAAATATCTTTTTTACTATTGCTGGTACTAGATTCTTGACTAGATTGTTCACTAAATAATAATTTATTGATTTTATTTTTTAATTCATCTTGATCATTTAGAAGTTCATTGACTTTATTTTTCTTTTTACATTGTTTTGCCGTATGTCCTGGTTGCCTACAATTCTAGCATACTAATTGTTTCTTTGAATAATTCTTCATAGGTTTATATTTTTTCTTATTTTTCTTGTAATATTGATTATCAAATTGATTTTTATAAAATTTCTTTGATTTTTTCTTATATTTCTTTGAATATGATGGTGGTTTAAGATTCTCATAACCATATTGTTCACAAAATGAACCCATAGTTTTACCAAAGCTTTCTATTTTTCTTTTCTCTTTTTGTTCTTGACATATTGCTAAACCTTCTTTCTTGATAAAAGCAAATAATTGTCCATATGTTATATTATTCCAAGGGATTGCACTTTCTCCTGTTATTTCTGTTAATTTGTTAATTATTTTCTCAGAAAAGGATTTTGGTAATCCCGCAATAAATCTCTCTTTCCAGAAAGACTCATTGCAGTCAGTTCTTTTAAATATATTTGTTGAAAATACATCTTTATACGATCTAAAATTTCCTAAGGTTGGACATCTGAGATTTGTTAAAATTATTTTTGAACTAGCTAATTCTTCTTTAGGATTTCTTATAAAATGCATTGAAATCGTATATATTAATACTTCTACAGCATTTTGAGTTTCTTGAATAGTTACAAATCCATCTTCATCTTCTACTTGGGTTTTTCTACATGATTTAGTATAATTTGTTGATTATTAAAATAAACATGCAAAATATGCCATTTCTGCATTTCTATAACAGGATCAAAATAAACATGTAAAATATGCAAATAAAGAAGAAAATTATTGAGAAATAACTTACTTGTTTTTGCAAGAAATCAAATAATTGGAACTGAAAATAAGATTAAAGAAACTGCAAAAATTAGATCAACACAACAGATGAATAAGACTATTTTTATTAAAGAGTTGAAATACAAAACAAGAGAAAGGACTTAGCTGGTTTATTTAGCCAATGCCTTTCTTTTTCGTACAAGAGTGCTTATATAGACTTGAGATACGGACTTGAAACCATTATAAATCTATAGTTATTATAACTTACTATTTACTTTTGACTAAATACAAAACATAATAATTCTTTCTTTTTGACAATGGTTATCAACATATACTATTCTTGATAAGAGTAAGAAACGTGGAGGCTTGAATAACACATGCTTGATTTACTTTTCCACCGATCTTCTAGAAGGATTTGGATAAGATAAGAATGCTTGTCTTTATCCCTTTACAGATCAAAAGGGTCTTGAGAAAATGGTCCACCATACGGATCCTGATCTGGATTTTCTGGAGTAGTGTCTGATGAGCTGTCTGAAATATATTGAATAATTGTTACCATCAGTTGCTTGAGTTGTTCACTTTTTGACTTCTTCTTTTTGGAACTTTTTGATGAAGTTGATTTGTCTTGAGTTTGGGCTTCTACTTTGGATGGAGTATTGGGCTTGATTGTTATTTCTTTGGGCTTAGCTTGTGATTGAATAGGCTTTTTCCCGGATTTTAGCCAGTTTTGAATACTTTGGGCTGAACATCTTGAAATATCATACTTGTCCCACCACTTAATTCTAAATTCTCTAACTAATGATAAATAACAGTTTGAATAATAAGGTTCAATGGTATAAGACTAGGATAGAATCCAAGGAATTTGAAAATCTATATGAAAACTAATTTGTTGAACATAAGGTTGGTCTGGAGTAGAATGTTTTTTATAATAAGAGAAAGAGAGTTGATTAATTTGTTATGGATAAATTGCATAATTGGGTCCTAGATAGTACCACCATTCTAAGAACCAGGATGGATAAAATTTTTGACACCTATTATTAAAATGAATAAACCATGAATGATCAAAAGTTCTAAGATAAAACATATTGAACCAAGCTTTTTGTTAATCTACATAATTGTAACCATTAGGATCATAAGAAATTGAAAAGGAAACATTAGTCCAAATAGATTGAGTACCGAAGTTTTGACTTTCTTAATTTTACAAGTTGAATAAGATATTTGATTAGGATTTTTAGGGTTTTTGTGATGGACTAATTCTACACTATCAGTATCAACTAAAATTAACTCATAAAATTGACGATTTTTGGAAGGATTATCGGTAATATATTGACAATCTGGAAGAAATAATCTTTGAGTAAGAGATTTTAATTCAGCTAAAGAGACTGACTTGGTGTATTGAGTAAATTGAAGATGTTGACGTTGACTCTTAGTAACATAATTGGATTTTTGAGTAGATGAACTTATCTGAGTGGATGACCCAGTAGCTATCTGAGTATTGGGTTGGATAGATGACCCAGATACAGCTTGGGAAAATGACAGAGGTGGATATTCAGCTAAAGCTGAATAAGTATTTGCAATGGGGACTTGGCCCACACCTGCAACTTGAATGGATTGAGTTGTTTTAGCCAAGACATAGTCACTGGCCTTCATAATCTTTTTGTCTGATATTTTGACCAAGTGTTTCACTCTTTGATCTTATCCTGTAGAAATTCTCTTGTTAAGAAATCTGGAATAGAATTATTTTCTCCTTTGATAAATTCAATTTCAAAATCAAATACGGATAAAATTGCTTGCCATCTTGCAAAAATTTATTTAGAAACTAGATTTTTAACATCTTTTTGTAAAACTTCTTTTGCAGATTTACAATCAATACAAAGTAAAAACATTTTATTGAATAAATCATCTTGAAATTTAGTAATGCATAAAACAATTGATAAAATTTCTTTTTTAATAGTTGAATAATTTTTTTGTGCATTGAGCCATAATCCTGAATGATACCTAACTAATTCTTCTTTACTTGACTCTGGTATTTTTTGCTTAAGAATACCCCCATATCCTATTTCAGAGGTATCTGTTTCTACAATCATAAAGACATCAGGGTGTGGAATTCCTAGACAAGGAAGTGTTTTGACCTTTTCTTTTAGAATTTTGATTATCTTAGTATGTTCATTCATCCATGGTAAAGGATTCTTTTGAAGTCTTTGGTATAAAGGTTTGTATAATTTTCTAAGATTTGGAAAGAAATCTGAAACATAATTTAAAGATCCTAAGAATCTCTGTAATTGATTTTTATCTTTAATTTCATCTGGGAATTTGTCAGTAAATTCTATTGATCTTTGAACAGGTTTTATTGTTCTTTGATATATGTCATATCCTAAAAATCTTATTTTTGTTTGAAATAATTTCATTTTGGAGGCAGAAATTACTAAACCATTTTTCTTGACTATATAAAATAATGTTTTTAAATGCTTAAAATGTTGTTCTATAGCTTCAAAAAAGACTAATATGTCATCTATACAAAACAATAATGAATTTTCTATAAGGGTTGAATATGTCATTCATTATATGTTAAAATTCAGATGGAGCATTTTTTAAACCAAATGGCATTACGTTCCATTCATAATGACCAAATGGTACTGTAAAGACTATTTTATACCTATCTTGTTCCGCTATTTGAACTTGCCAAAATCAACTTTTCATATCAAATTTTGAAAATAATATTGCATCATAAAGTCTTTTAACTAAATCTCTTTTGTTAGGAATAGGATATCTAATCCATTATAATACTTTGTTTAAAGGTTTATAATTAATTACTAATCTTGGAACTCCTCTTTCTATTTCAGGTTTTTTATTGACATAAAATGCAGCACAACTCCAAGGGGATTTTGATTCTCTTATTAATTTTTTATTTAATAAGTCTTTTATCTCTTCTTGGCAATGTTGTAATAATTCTTGGTTCATTTGTATAGGTCT
Organism: Boswellia sacra; assembly: GCA_013180625.2. Lineage (NCBI taxonomy): Eukaryota > Viridiplantae > Streptophyta > Magnoliopsida > Sapindales > Burseraceae > Boswellia > Boswellia sacra. The sequence goes on from SNVD02011699.1 coordinate 32,011, forward strand.
AGCTTTTGTTGGAATTTGTTTTTCATTAAATTTTTTAATATATGGTAAAGTGACTATATGTTTCTTTCTATTCCAAAATTGATTAGGTAAATCTGAACATACCTCCTTTCTAAATTTATTTTCTATTTCTTCTATATCATCTTTAATATTAAGTTTTTCTAATTGTTCATCAATTTTTTATATTTAATTTCTTTTTGGAGATAATTAATATGATTTTGTTTATTAATTATTAAATTTATTTGTTTAGTTATTGTATTTTGTTGCAATTGGTGAATTTCTTTAGTATCTATTGATGGTAAAAATTTAAAACTTATTTTTGTTCCCATGATTTCTGTATGAATTCCTTGATTATCAACTTTAAATGGATATATTTGTGTTAGGAATGGAGTACCTAAAATGATATTTTGGCTAAGATTTTTTACTAATATAAATGTTGTTTTAAAACAATATCCTTGATTACATATTTTGACTTTTGATAATTTATAATTAATTTCTAGATTCATTCCATTTGTACCTCTTAATTTTTCAGAAGTTTTTTCATAATATTTTGTTGGAATAAGGCCTTCTCTAATACAATTTTGATCAGCTCCTGAATCTACTAAAGCAATTGCTTCTATTTGTAAGAAATTATCTATATGCAATAATATTCCTATATACCATTTTTGATAATTAATTTTGTTTATTATTTGTACATAATCTTCTCCTATCCGTGAACTAGAAGCTTGATCATTTTTATTTTGAGATTCAAGTATAGTTAATCTAGTTTGTGTTTGTAGTTGTTCTAATTGTTGATTTTGAATTTCCTTTTCAATTTCTTTTATTTGTTCTTTTAAATTTCTAATTTCTTGTCGTAATTCTTCTGTAGTAACTTGTTTAAATAAGGTTTGTGACGGGTACTTATCCCATATTTTGTTTAAACTAAATGTGTTCGGAGTTTTAATTTTACTTTCTTGTTCTGAAATTTCTTTTAGTGTCATCAAATATTCTCTTTTTATATTAGGATCTTCAATTTTATCTATAATATCTAGTAAAAATTGTTTATCAGTATTTTTGGTGATTACATTAATTTGTTTACAATTACATATTCCTTTTATACAACTTAAAGATTCATTACTTTCTGAAGTAGTATCAGTGTCTTGAATATCTAAAATATCTTCTTCACTATTGCTAGTACTAGATTCTTGACTAGATTGTTCACTAAATAATAATTTATTTATTTTATTTTTTAATTCATCTTGATCATTTAGAAGTTCATTGACTTTATTTTTCTTTTTACATTGTTTTGCCGTATGTCTTGGTTGCCTACAATTCCAGCATACTAATTGTTTCTTTGAATAATTCTTCTTAGGTTTATATCTTTTCTTATTTTTCTTGTAATATTGATTATCAAATTGATTTTTATAAAATTTCTTTGATTTTTTCTTATATTTCTTTGAATATGATGGTGGTTTAAGATTCTCATAACCATATTGTTCACCAAATGAACCCATAGTTTTACCAAAGCTTTCTATTTTTCTTTTCTCTTTTTGTTCTTGACATATTGCTAAACCTTCTTTTTTGATGAAAGCAAATAATTATCCATATGTTATATTATTCCAAGGGATTGCACCCTCGTGCTATTTCTGTTAATTTGTTAATTATTTTCTCAGAAAAGAATTTTGGTAATCCCGCAATAAATCTCTCTTTCCAGAAAGACTCATTGCAGTTAGTTCTTTTAAATATATTTGTTAAAAATACATCTTTATACCATCTAAAATCTCCTAAGGTTGGACATTTGAGATTTGTTAAAATTATTTTTGAACTAGCTAATTCTTCTTTAGGATTTCCTATAAAATGCATTGAAATCGTATATATTAATACTTCTACAGCATTTTGAGTTTCTTGAATTGTTACGAATCCATCTTCGTCTTCTACTTGGGTTTTTTCTACATGATTTAGTATAATTTGTTGATTATTAAATCCTATACAATTATCCCACCAATATTTTAATGACCCTGTAAAACTTGCTACTAACATTTTAGCGGTTTCATAATCACTTGTTTTGTAAGCTTTATATGCCGTAGATGCCATACCCATTTCTTGTAAAGTATTCATTATTTTATATTCTGATTTTCCATCTATATTCCATTCATAAATTAAATCACCTGAATATTGATTGGAAATAAATTATTTTCTTTCTTGATACATTAAATCTGGTGGAGTAAGTCTTGGATAGTATGTTCTTATAGGGACTTGTTTCCATTTATTCTTTTTAGTTATTTTATTTATTTCATCTATATCTTCAGAAGTTGTAATGGATTGATTATCACTTTGTTGATTTTGATCTATAGTATTAATATTATTTGAGGTACTTGGTAATATTTTAAGTTTTTGATTAATTTGATCAATTAAATCTACTTTAGGAAGTTTTACTAGTTGATTATTTGGTTGAACTGTTTTAAATAATTGAGGAGATATATCTTGAGGAAATGTTATAGGTTGTTTTAATTTAACATTATCTATTTGATCTTCTATTCTTGTAACTTGTTTAGATACAGTATGTAATAATTGATTATTAAAATTATTTTATTCATAAACTTTTTTAATGTCTCCAAAAGTTGCAGTTTCATTATCTGGCTTATTAGATCCTTTTTTAAATGGAGTTGCTAAAATTTCTGTTTCATTTGTTTTAATTTTGATTTGTTCTAAAGGTGGATATATAGCTTGAATTATTCCATATCGTGTAGTTTCCCATTTTTTAAATTCATTTGTTTGAACACTAACTTGTTGGCTTTCATAAGGTAATTTGATTTTATTTTTTGATGCATATGTATTAAACCATATAAAGAAAGGAATATTAATTTTTAATCTTTTCATTTCATTATACCATTCTTCTCTAATTTCTTCAGTTTTTTGTTTTGTGAATGTACTAAAATACCATTTTCTTTTAAAATTATTTTCTTCTTGTAAAAAATCATTTTTCAAATATTCTTTATTTATTTCAAAATCTTCTTGTTGGATAGTATTAATAGTTTGAAAATCTGATTGTGTAGGTGATATTGGTGGTGATTGATTAACTGGTTTTGCTACAGATGTTGAATAATTTACTGAGAAGTTAGAATTATTGTTTATTTCACTTGCTTGTGTACTCCTAATATTAAAACTACTAGATTTTGGTAATGAAAATGCACTTCTAGTAGATTTTATATCAGAATAATTTGATGAAATTTCTCATATTCTTAAAGAATTAAATCTTATTAAAATTTTCCCTTCTGGATTTTGAGCAATTTGTGCTATTTCTTTTCGAGCTATATTTCTAGGTGGTAATGGGTTATCTATTATCCATACTTCTGGTATAGTGATTTCATTCCATTTTAATAATTTTGGAGTATAAGTTGATATTGGAGTATTTTCCTCTGTTTCTACTGTTAATATTGTAATTTCTCCTCTAGTATCTTGCAGTCTACATCTTGGATTAAATTCTGAACTAGTTTGTTTAAAATATATTCTATAAAGTAATAAATATCCATGTCTATTTTGCGTAAAAATTGATTCTGGTAAATTAATGTTTAATACTAATGTATCTAATATTGTTGGATCGTGCAGACTTACTTGAAAATTTGGAGCATAATTAAAATATATAGCACCACTGCATAAGTTTGATTGTACTACTCCTAATAAAGAGTCTTGAAATTTTAATAATGTTTTATCTCTTAATAACATTAATACTGGGGAATCAATTCCAATTTTCGATAACGGCTTAATAGCTATTTGTATTAGTCCAAAATGTATATAATTAAAACCTTTTTGTTTATAATTTTCTATTGCTAATTGACTTAATAATCGTATTTCTTCAAATTCATTTTGTAGAGTTAAAGTTTCTTCATGTTCTTTTATTGAATATGCAGTCTTAAAATCAAATGTTCCTAATAAATGAAACAGAAATTTTAGCAACTCCATTTAAAAAAGGATCTAATAAGCCAGATAATGAAACTGCAACTTTAGGAAAAGATTATGTTAAATTGAAAATTAATTAACTGCATGTGGGGGGAAAGGCTTCAATTTTGATAGAAAAGATTAAATTTTTTTCTTCAAAAATTTTTTTTTTGGTTAGTTTTATTGTTTTAAGCGTTTGGAAAAGGGGTGCACACTTTAATGCACACCAATTTTTTGTACTGCACTTTACATAATACAAATTACATAGCATTCTCACAAATTTTACAACTTCCAAATATAAAATTACATCATTTTATCCATAGCATGATATTATAGAATTCTTATTTTTTCAATAACATTTATTATTAATGTTATCTATTTATTTTTTATAAATATTTTCAAATATAATTAATAGCATTTTTTTAAAATATATAAACAATACGAGCATACAAATAAAAGTTTTGTGTTTCATTCATGAATCAAAATAATTACATTGTTTACATCATTAAAGCCAAATATTTCCTTTCTATGTACAACGTTTTAAGATACAAACATTAGTAGTCGAATCATTAGTCTGCACCCAATGCTTTTTGTAGGTGTTAACGTAAAACATGTGACATGCACATGTTCAAATTTTGGTTAACTTGTGATAAAAGACTTTTAGGAAGATTGTATCAAGACCTCTCAATATATATTGATGTATAATAGGTCAGCAGCAACAATTGAGCGAGAGAGTCTTTTTGCGCAAGAGAGGTGGTTGATTACGGCATTCCATGACTTTGTAAGAGACAAGCTTTGACGCAAAGGAATGTCTTTATATCTTTGATTCATTGAGTCTTTGTTTTCATGTATGAGAGTTAAAATCGTACGTGAGTTGTTGATCAAGTCTGAGAGAGTTAGTAAACACTTGGGGAAACTTAAGGGTTGAGTGTTTATGTAACTCATTTCCAGACATCGGGTGTTATGTATAACTTAACAGCATTCTGTTAAGTTATCTGTGTAGAGAATGAGCAGTGTCGCTGGTGTTTAGGATCTTTGCCAAGATTTTGTTTGTCAAAGATTAGGTCTGTGTGTGAGAGTGAGTCAGAACTATAAAAGGTCCTAAAGATTGTACAAACAAGAGCATAGTGAATTGCAGCTCTATAACTGTCCGTGGACGTAGGTTTTTATAATCGAACCACATAAAAATCTTCCTATGTTGATTTACATTACAGTTGACTGTGTTGTTATTTGTAATTGCATGCCTCCGGAACTTTCAATTGGTATCAGAGCAGGTTCACTGATAGACAAGTGAATAAAACGATCAAGTTGATATGGAAGGATGGAGTTTATTCGTAATAGAGGATCTAGAACGCAACCACCTATTCTCGATGGCAGTAATTACCCATATTAGAAGATAAGAATGATGATGTATATCAAGTCTCTTGATGATAGGGCATGGAGGAGTGTACTTAAGGGATGGACACTGCCAACAAAGCTGAATGCCTTCGCTAATGCTGAACCAAAGCCAGAGGATGAATGGTCTGATGAAGAATACCGATGATCCAGTTGGAACTCCAAGGCTCTTAATGCAATCTTTGCTGCAGTAGACTTAAACAACTTCGGACAGATTTCTAGAAGCAATGTAGCCAAAGAAGCATGGGACATACTTGAGGTAAAACATTAAGGTACTACATCTGTTAAAAGATCTAAACTAATGAGGTTGAATTCTCAATTTGAAAATCTGATGATGGATGAGGATGAATCAATTTTCGATTTTTACTCCAAGATATGTCACATTACAAACTTGGCAAAAATTTTATTGATGCAGAAGTTGTTAGTAAAATAATTAGGTCTGTCCAAGACAAATTTCAACCTAAAATTTTAGCTCTTGAAGAAGTTAAAAATACTGATGAAATGAGAGTTGATGAACTGATTGGCATTCTTCAAAACTTTGAAATAAATCAAAGTACTCAGAAACAAAAAGGTAAAAGCATTGCATTTAATGTGAAAACTGAAAAATCTGAAGACGAATGTAGTGATGAGCTTGATGAAAATGATTCTAAATAAATTGCTTTTCTAACAAAAAATTATGTCAAGTTTATGAAAAGAAATTTTAGGAAAAAGAATCAAGGAAAGCTATCAAACTCAAGTGAAGAAAAGTTCAAAAAATTCAGCAAGGAGAATGATAAAAGGAAAGCTAAACAACTTGAAAAGAAAAGGCAGATTTAGTGTTATGAATGTTATGGTTATGGGTATATTCAATATGAATGTGCTAATCTCAACAAGAAAAACAAAGGGCTGACAGCAACATGGAGTGATGAATCAAAATCGGAGTCAGAAGACCAAGATTGTATGAGTAATTTTGTTGCCTTTACAGCATCTGCAGTAGATAAAGGAAAGGCTGTTATGTAAGACATAACAGAAGACTGTCAAGATAGTGTTGATCATTCAGATGAAGAAGATGGACCAGAATATTATGAAGAGTTGCAAGAAACTTATAATGCACTCTATGATGAATGGCTGAGCCAGAAAGAAAAAATCAACACCTTGAAGCGGGAGATTGAAGTTCTGAAATATGAAAAAGCTTATGCTGAAAATCACATCACTGAACTTGAGATTGTTTTGACAGACAAAACAGCATATATTGAGAAAATCACAACAGAACTGGCTGATAGCAAGAGGTGTGTTGATCAGCTCAAAATTAGAGCAGCCAAGCTTGATCAAGTTTTGAACCTCGAAAGAGACAACTCCAACAAACATGGATTGGGATACACAGAAGGAAACATTGCATCTTTATCCAAAATAGTCTTTGTAAAAGCTTCAACATCAGGTAAGAGTTTTGAACCTAACTCTTTAAAGTCAATTCCTAATTCCAAGAGCAGTGAAACGTATGTTTATCCACTGAATTTGTTCATATCCAGCCCTGAAAAGGTAAGGAAATTCATTCCTATTTGTTATTTTTGTGGTAAAAAAGGACATATTAGGCCTAGATGCTTTAAATTGTTGAATCTTTTGCATAAAAGATCAAAACAATTTAAACTGTTACCAAAATCACAACAGTAGTGGGTTAAGAAAGACAAAACAGTATGTCATGTTGCCTTTACTACACTTAATCATGCATCTAATGATTTGTGGTATTTTGACAGTGGTTGTTCCGGCACATGATTGGAAATAAATTGTTTCTAACAGATTTTAAAGCATGTAGGGATGGAAATGTCACATTTGGAGATGAAGCAACAGGTAAGATCATTGGTGAAGGCACGTTGAATGTCTAAGGCCTACCCAATTTTAGAAATGTCCTTTTAGTGGAAGACTTAAAAGCTAATCTTACTAGCATTAGTCAGATTTGTGATGAAAAATATACTGTTAATTTCACATAAAACAAATGCATGGTCTTAGATAATTTTGGTGAATGCATTCTAGAAGGTAATAGATCTTTGGATAATTGTTATCTAGTAGAAATTGCATTTCATGCTAGGATTTCAGATTTAGAATTGTGGTATAAAAAATTAGAACAATTAAATTACAAAGACTTGATTAAATTAACTAAGTTAGGTGCTGTAAGAGGAGTTCCTAAACTTGATGACAAAATTGATAAAATTTGTGGACCATGTCAAATGGGAAAACAAATCAGAAGTTCACACAAATCAAATCCACATCTTAGCACTTCTAAGATACTTGATTTGCTTCACATAGATCTTATGGGTCTTATGCAAATTGAAAGCATTATAGGTAAGAGATATATATTTGTTTATATGGATGATTTTTCTAGATATACTTGGGTTGATTTCATTAAAGAAAAATCTAACACTTTTGATGCTTTCAGGAACCTTTGTGTTAAGCTTGAAAATGAGCAAAATAGGAATATAGAAAGAATTGTGAGAATAAGAAGTGATCATGGCAAAGAGTTTGAAAATATTAGCTATGCTGATTTTTGTAAATATCATGGAATTGATCATGAATTTTTAGCTTCTAAAACTCCTAAACAGAATGGCATTGTGGAGAGGAAGAATAGAACTCTTCAAGAGATGGCAAAAGTAATGCTCAATAGCAAGAAGTTGACAAAAAGACTATGGGCTGAAGCAATAAGCACTACTTATTATATTTCAAATAGAGTTTTTCTTAGACCTGGCACTAACCAGACACCTTATGAAATTGTGAAAGGAAGAAAACCTAATTTGAAATATTTTCATGTCTTTCGTTGCAGGTGTTACATCTTAAACAACAGAGAACTGTTAGGAAAATTGGATCCAAGGAGTGATGAAGGAGTCTTTGTGGAATATGCACAAAACAGCAAAGCTTTTCGAGTTTACAATCTGAGAACTAAGGCAGTCATGGAATCTATAAATGTAGTATTTGATGACCTTGATGATTATGCAAAATACTCACAAGAGGAAAGCATAACCAGCTTCACCGAAGATGCAGAAAAATCAGATCCAGATAGCAATAAAAAGGAAGATGCTGTTATGAAGAAAGAAACAACTGCTGTTATGCCAAACGTAACAGTAACATCTGACAACTCAGATTTGAACAAAAATTCAATTCAGAATGATGATGATAGAAAAGATTCACCCACATGGATTCAGAAGGCACATCCAACAAGTTCTATCATTGGAACACCAGATGGCATGATGAAGACTCGGAGCAAGGTAAGAAATCAAGTAAGGTTTGCATGTTATGTTTCTTTAGTTGAGCCAAAAAAAGTGAAAGAAGCCTTAAAAGAAGAAGTGTGGATTCAAGCTATGCAAGATGAACTTAATCAGTTTAAGAGAAATGAAGTGTGGGAATTAGTTTCTAGGCCAAGTGGTACAAATGTCATTGGAACTAAATGGATTTTCAAAAATAAAACTGATGAAAGTGGACAAGTAGTTAGAAATAAGGCTAGGCTAGCTGCACAAGGTTACACACAAATTGAACGCATAGACTTTGATGAAACCTTTGCACCAATAGCTAGAGTTGAGTCAATCAGATTACTACTTGCAATTGCTTATTTGCTTGATTTTAAGTTGTACCAAATGGATGTTAAAACTATATTTTTAAATGGTTATCTCAATGAAGAAGCTTTTATTGAACAACCTAAAGGATTTGAAGATCGTAAACATCCAAATTTTGTGTACAAGTTGTACAAAGCTTTGTATAGTTTGAAATAAGCTCCTAGAGCTTGGTATGAAAGGTTGACTAATTTTTTAATCAACAGAGGTTATAAAAGAGGCAGCAATGATAATACCTTGTTTATCAAATATACATCAAACTATTTTATTGTTGCTCAAATATATGTTGATGACATTATTTTCGGATCAACTAAAAAAAGCAAAATTAATGAGTTTGTTAAGTTGATGCAGGAAGAGTTTGAGATGAGCATGGTAGGACAATTAAATTTCTTTCTTGGATTGCAGGTTAAGCAAATGAATGATGGGATATTCATATCTCAATCAAAATATGCCAAAAATCTAGTAAAGAAATTTGGACTTGAGAATGCAAAACCAATGAAAATTCCTATCAGTACTAATCTGAAACTTTGAAAAAATAATGCAGGGAAAGAAGTTGATGCAAGCTTATACTGAAGCATTATTGGCAGCCTACTTTACCTCACAGCAAGCAGACCGAATTTGAGCTTTAGTGTAGGACTTTGTGCAAGGTTTCAAGCAAATCCTAAAGAATCACATCTTGCAGCAGCAAAGAGAATCATCAGGTATGTACATGGAACATGTGATTATAGAATATGGTTTTCTAAAGACACAAATGATTGTCTTGCAGGGTTCAGTGACGCAGATTGGATAAGAAATGCAGATGACAGAAAAAGTACTTCAGGAGGTTGTTTTTATCTTGGTAATAACTTGGTTTCATGGCACAACAAGAAACAGAATTCAATTTCTTTATCAACAGCTGAAGCCAAATACATAGCATCAGGGAGTTGTTGTACACAACTGTTGTGGATGAAGCAAATGTTGAGTGATTATGATATTGAACAGAAGCCTATTACTATGTTTTGTGATAATACTAGTGCTATAAATATTTCCAAAAATCCTGTTCAGTATTCTAGAACAAAACACATTGATATTAGATACCATTTTATAAGAGAACTAGTAGAATCTAAGGTGATACACATTGAGCACATCTCCACAGATAAATAATTGACTGACTTGTTCACTAAGGCATTGGACACAATAAGGTTTGAAAATCTAATAAAAGCCTTAGTTATCTGTCAGTTATATGAACGAACACAGTATTTTGTTATGTTATTCATATCTGTAGTATCATAAGTTTCCTTCTAAATTAGCATGTTTTGAGTTGCGATATAAAAATTGTGTCAATAATTAAATACTGGCTTAATAATGAAACTACAGAGAGGGCTACCATCATAAGATGTGTGAAAGCCATCCATTGAGAGTAACTTTGAGGTCACCCACTCAAAAGGAAAAGGGCTACCTTTATATATGTGTGAAAGCTACTGTATTATTTAGTAAATTTATATCGATACTAACTTTTGTATGTATAAGAAGCATACTCAAGTTATTCACTCAATATATTCAAAATAAGCTTGAATGTGTGAATCACTCAAACCCAAAAACATGCTTTTTAGAATGAGAAATATGATAATTCAGATATTACTGTTATGATATGGATAACTGTGTTCTGTTATGTTTTTTATAACAATGTCCTATGTGCTTATCCCAAAAATTAAGTCACTTGTGTGTCTATGTGTCAAATTTTTGCCATGTCAGCATTGTTGAATTAGGAGAGAGAAGTATCAATGGCGGGAATCCTTTTTCTATTAGTATTCCTAACACATCTGAAAAAGGATTGTCTCCCAAGTATAGAAGTGTCAAAGTAATAAACTCGGGGAGTTCGGGGTCGATCCACGAGGAAGGGGATTTTAGCACTACAAACTATAAGTAAGCAAATATGATGTGGATGATTCAAAGGGATGGCAAGATAATATCAACAAATATAAGTAAAGAACAAGTTCATAAACAATAAATGATAATAACATGAGAAATTAACACAATAATAATGAAAGCTAAGGTTAGGGGATCCGCCCTTGATATCTCAAATAAGGATAAACAACTCGTTTTAGTTATATGAATTATATTTGCTTCGTTACCAATATTCATACCACTTCTTGTAAATGGGTTCAAGCATCCAATGTGCCAATCACCATATGTCTACAACAAATCAAGGTTCCTAACTAGATTCGTGTCGGTAAGGAAGAACCATACATCATCTAGAAAGGATCCAAGCATTTGATGTGCCAAGGATTGTCGACAATGGATCAAGACCTCCACTTTACGAGTGGTGTCAAGATTGATTAGAGAAATAAATATAAATCATATAAACAACACAAGATTATGATTATTAAGCACATATTAAGGGTTAGAGAATCCTTATTCTCATATCAAGGGTTTCACCCTTTCACCTTAGCAAGAGAGAAATTAGAAAGACATTATAAAAGAAAGGAAACAAATTGCAAGAAAAAAAGATTTATTAATAGCATAAAAACACAAGAGAGAAACACAATACAAGATCCCAGCAAGGCCAAGATGCCCCTAACGGGTTACAAGGCACCTCTATTTATAGATACATTCAGGGATAAACTTGTAAAATTACAAAGGAATAATTGTGAAATATTAGATGCACCAACTTTGACAATTGGGGTAATTAGGTGAACCGACTTTGACAATTGGGGTAATTAGGTAAACCGACTTTGACCACCAATTTTGACCTTGAATTATTGTGAATTTTAATCACATGTCTTCATAAAAGTCATAGATATTTCTCTCAGCTTTCTATAACATCTTGATTCATATGATTTGGATACGTATTCTGAGAGATATGGTCAAAATACTGAGGCATGGTCAGGCTGGGTCGAATCTGCAGATGGGCTCACTTCAGGCCCATTTTTGATCTAGTAAGAGCCCGAATTTGATAATTCTTGTGAAATATAATCTTGTAGATAATTTAATTAGCTTTCCAAAATATTAAGATTTGCACCATTTTGATCTATAAATAGAGAGTTATGCCCATTTTACCAAACCTGTAACAAAACCAAAATTAAGAGGAAGTTAATTCTAAAGATGCAAAGACTACAAATATGCTTAAGTTGAGAAATTTAATGACACTATTAATGCAATATGATGAACTAAGCTCTTACTAAACATACATATTTAAGTGTTCGTCAATTCCTTATTTGAATTTAATTCAAATTTGAATTGAAGTGTTTTGAAGGGAGTTATTAAACAGTTTTTTTTTGGAAAGGAAAGTCATTGATTAATTGTTTGTTGAAAATAAAAAATTCCTCAAAAATGGGCCTAGTATATGTAACAAATAGTTTGTGGGCTTCTCCTGTTCATGTAATCCCTCTTCCGCAGTTGCTTCCCTATCTCGCATCTCTCTATTTCTGTTCTGAAAAATCTTTGTAGAAACCCTAGCTATGGCAACTTCAAACTCGATAGACAGTGCTTCTTCTTCAAACGGCTCCAGTCATGACAGTAATAATAGCAGCCAGTCGCCTCCTACGCAACACAAACAGGCAACAAGAGAAGTCGATCCAGCCATGAGTGAGGACGAACAAATACCAGTGAAGAAGATCAAGGACAAGATCAAACGAAAATACAACAAATTTCTCACAGCTGCAATCAAACAAAAATTTGACAAGATTACTTCACAAAGAAAGTTTCAGTTGGAAAGGCCTATGAAACTCTCGAACTTTAACTCTTATGGTGTCAGTGAGATGATTGGGTCCAATTACTAGACTCGAACGGTTTCAAATTTTCTTCCTCCTGTTAAAACTTTGATTCAAGAATTCTATGCTAACATTTCAAGCACCATTGATGATCCTACGAGTGTTCATTATCATAAAGTCTACTGTCGGGGGAAGTTTGTGAAATTCTCCCCCAATGTCATAAACTCTTTTATGGACATTCCAATAGGGAGCATGCATTCTCTAGATGAAGAGTATAACATGGCCGAAATAGTCAAGGAAGTTACGGGTCGATCAAATATTGAATGGAAACCAAGTGATGGTCTTGACCAGAAATATCTTAGGAAGAAATACCGAGTGTTACACGAAATTGCCCAATTTGATTGGTTTCCTTCTTCCCATCAAAATCAGGTTTAGGAAGATAGAATGAAACTTCTTTTTTGTTTAGGAACTAATAGGCCAGTAAATTTTGGACTGTTAGTATATACAACAATTGTTCAAATTGGTTCTTATCACTCGGATTACTACCTGCTTGTGTTCCCATGTTTAATACAAGGCATTCTTGCTCAGAACAACATTCTTGTGAACTCTAGTGAACAAACTGAAGTTTTGTCTAAGTCCATTATCAAGGGATTCCTTCAACGATTGCATGATCAAACTGATCTGCCTGTGCCTGAACCTAAACCCACAAGAGTCAGAAAAAATCAATTGAAATTTTTTGAAGAAAAACTTGAATTGATCAATTCTGCTTTGACAGATATTCTACAGGATTTAAAAGATATCAAACATAAGCAATCTGTGTTGGAAGCTCAGTTTCTTATACAAACTCAGTCCACAGCAGAACACTCTATGGCACCTGAACCTGTGATTCTAGAAACACCAGCTGCTGATATAGTAGAAGCCACTAAACCACAACCTGAGGAAACAGCTCCAAGTCCATCAAGTCCTGCTGCACAGCCTACTATTAAGAAAGATAGAACAACAGCACAGAAGCCAAAAGAAAAATCAAACAAGGCTTCTGTCAAGGGATATAATAGAAAGGGAAAGAAGAAAATGAAAGTGGTGAAGAAATCATCTGATCAGAAGAAGCAGAAACCAGACAAATCAGCTCCCACTTTTCAAGATGAATCTGATTCAGATGAACCAACAAAAACAGATTCTAAAATGAAACAACCTTCACCACTTGTTGAGAAAGAATACCTGGATATTCCTGACCCTGCAGTAGCTGAAGAAGACCCTCATCTACCATCACCCCCTCTGCTAGAACATGAGTCAACAGTTTCATCTTCCCAACCGCCTGCTTAAACCACTGAAACAACTGCAGAAAGAATCAAGAGGGAGATACATAGAGTAGTTGCTGAAGTTACTGCTACCTCCTTATATACAGTTGAAGCTCGTTCAACACTAGCTCCTTCTGCACCAATAGCACCAGTTGCAACTCCCACCAGCCGAGATCCATTTGATTAGCCAACCTCTACCCTAAGCATCGGGTTAAACATGTGGCTCGTAAATTTGTCAAACTCCCTGGCAGCTCTCCCTCACCACCTGTCCGAAAGTCTCACAGACTTGGTTAGATTTTGGCCACTTGTGTTGAAATCAAGGGGAAGAAGATCACATCAAGGGGGAGGAGATCAAGGGGAAGAATTCAACTTGGTTGGCTTTATCTTTGCTTTGCACTCTGAACTACTTATTTTTATTTTGTCTGTTCTGAACTACTTTCATTTGCTGGCATTTTTTTCTTATTCTCTCTGCTTACTAATTTTGTTGTTGTGTTACTTGTTTCTCAAAAGGAATAAGTAAGAAGTAAGCGGGAGAATGACTTATCTGTTATATGTTATGTGCACTTGAATGGTTTGTTGCATTGTGATAATCTGCATTAGTACATTAACTGAATGTTGTAGATGTTTTTGAGTGCAGCTGAGTTTAATATATATATTTTCATTTGTCCTGCAGACTTTGAGTGTACGAGTGAAACTTCACTTTGTACTTTGTTCAGTCCTATATCTTGTGATAGTGTGCTGTTATGTGAGTCACAACAGTTTTCTGATTATTTCTTTGCATGAGATATTTGTCAGTCTTATGATTCTTGATACCTTTTAGTGATACATAACTGATCATTTGTTGTTCTTAGAAATAGTTAAAGTGCTTTCATCACAAGTTGCCAAAAAGGGGGAGATTGTAGGTGTTAATGTAAAACATGTGATATGCACATGTTCAAATTTTGGTTAACTTGTGATAAAAGACTTTTAGGAAGATTATATCAAGACTTCTCAATATATATTGATGTATAATAGGTTGGCAGCGGCAATTGAGTGAGAGAGTGTTTTTGCGCAAGAGAGGTGGTTGATTACATTATTCCATGACTTTGTAAGAGACAAGCTTTGACGCAAAGGAATGTCTTTATATCTTTGATTCAGTGAGTCTTTGTTTTCATGTATGAGATTTAAAATCGTACATGAGTTGTTGATCAAGTCTGAGAGAGTTAGTAAACACTCAGAGACACTTGAGGGTTGAGTGTTTATGTAACTTATTACCAGACATTGGGTGTTATGTATAACTTAACAGCATTCTGTTAAGTTATCCATGACAGAGAGTTAGCAGTGTCACTAGTGTTTAGGATCTTTGTGAAGATTTTATTTGTCAAAGATTAGGTCTGTGTGTGAGAGTGAGTCAGCACTGTAAAAGATCCTAAAGATTGTACAAACAAGAGCATAGTGAATTGAAGCTCTATAGCTGTCCGTGGACGTAGGTTTTTATAACCGAACCACGTAAAAATCCTCCTGTGTTGATTTACATTACAGTTAACTGTGTTGTTATTTGTAACGGCATACCTCCAGGACTTTCACTTTTGACAAAGTATATATTTTCGGCTTGATTGCCTACATTCATAAGCAAAATGAAAAAAGAATATTGTCACTCAAAAAACTAAGAAAGGAAAGATTGTTTTAATAAAATATTGCATCAATACAAGTAAGATTCACTCTGAAAATCATGCCAAAATGAAGGTTTCAAAATTGGACAAATGAGTAGAGTTCCAAGCTATCAACAATAATGACCAATCCATAAAATAGAGCAGTGTTTGTTCTAAAATATGGCAATGTCCTTCCTCTGATTTTTAATGAATAATTATTACAAAAAAATTGTAAGTATACAGAATCGTTACAAGTAATAAAGTGAAAGTACAGATATCGTTCCCATAAAGACTTTCGTTACTAATTACCAAAATTTTATTAACTCTTATTTAAAATAAAAAGAATCGAAATTTAGATTTGATTTGTTAGGAGATTAAATAGAAAATTAACAGTAAGAAAATGCAGTCACGAAACTAAAAAGAGAGTACAATAACACAACGCTTTAGAGTATCGATTTCACCGATATTAATCCACATTAGTTATTAATTACTACAATACCAGCCTTATTCCTAATTGTTGCCAATCGATTTTACTGATGTAATTGTTATTATTTCTCAAGTAATAACAATGTATATTAACATATTAGAATCACATCTCTGTCTCATCTAACTCACTATTAATATCCATTAAGCACAAGAAATCAATAAGATTGCACAAATCACATTCATATCTCTATCTGGTGTTGATTTATAGCAAAATAATTAAGGATTAATATGAATATCACTTCTCAATCCCAATTCATATCTCAAATCATGCAAAAGTTGATCAGACTTTAACAAGCATTAAGCATATAATTAAACTGCTCAGCAATCATGGAATAAATAACTAATACATTGAATTCAATTAACTAGAGTATCATAATTCGCCTACATCTTAACCCTAGAAGACAGAACTTAATTCATACTAAAAAAATACACACGACTAACATAATTAAAAAGGAGGAAAAAAGAAAACTAGACTGTCGGAGACAAATCTAGTGACTACGAACTTCGGCATAGAAAACTATAGGCCAATCACCACAGGAGAGGAGAGAGTTTCTCTCTCTATAGGGGAAAGAATTCTTCTCTCGAATGGAAGATGTCTCAAAATGGAGCAAAATGCCCTATTTATAGGCTGGGGGCAAAATGCAAGAATTAAAGTTTCAACTCAGTGGGTCAACTGCAAAATTCTAAACCTGCTACAGTGCCCTGTAATACTACAAAATTATAAATTTGCCCTTTTGTACAAAAATACACATAACTTCTCATATAGAACCCTGATTGGTGAACCGTAATCTCCTTCAGAAAGTAGACTTTTGGGGCTTTCCAACGGTATGTCACATAAACTCTAGTTCATTATAGATCGGTATAGAAAAATCCAAGCAGTTGATAGACCATTTAAGGATAGTGACTATAACTGCTCAAATTGTCGTACTTTTGCTTGCAAATTCTACACATTCGTACTCCAACATTATTTAACCTATACAAACACAAAACACACGTAAAAGTAACAATATTCGAAAACCGCCAGAATATCAAGCTTAAAGTTACTTAAATTGTGAGTATAAACCCACTTATCAAATACCCCCAAACTTAACATTTTGCTAGTCCTCGAGCAAGACAAAGATACAACAAAGTGAAACAAAGAATACAAACACAAATCAGAAACTTAAACAATTAGTTAGTATTCAGTTAACATGACTTACAAATAGGCCTCAAAGATTACACAAAAACTACAACTCAAGGAAAACTTCAAAAATTTTTGCATTTGATAAAAAATTTCATCACACATGTTAGTTTTTGCTTTACCTAAATTCTTCAGTGTGTGTATGTGCCTCTCTCACTTAATCACTTGCAACCCGGATGAGTTTATACATAAAAGTGAATCAATTTGAAAAGAAAATTAATGCATAAAGTTGAACTCCATAGGCCTGCTTTTCAAGACACTCTCCACTGATGTAGACAAGTATAACACTAAAGATCAAATAGGACTTTATTAAGCTTGTAACGTTTGACTAGGGTGAAGGTAGATAAAAATTTGGCTCAAAACACCCAGAAAAATACAAATTAATTAAGATTGTGTAGAGCTTAACCCCAAAACAGATTTTGTACAACACACCTTGTAACTCCCCCAAACTTACTCAATCTGTTTATTTACATACAACAAAAGAAACTATAGCCCCAAACTTAGTTGTTTTAGTATTCTCAAGAGCGTCAAATTGAACTATTTTTTTTGGATTTTTTTATTTTTTTTTAATATCAACCAACTACCTCTCCCTCGCACTTAAATGACACATTGTCGTCAATGTGGAAGTGAAGTAAAGAAGACGCTTTTTTATTTTAATATAACTCATTATCAATGCTTATTATACCTCCCAATCTCCCTCAACTTTCCAAAACCATAACATAGCTCAAAATATAGTCTTGAATGATCTACATGCTCATGTGTAAGGGATAAACTGTTTGGAAAAATTTATTTATTTTTTTTGGGTTGGGAGAAATTATAGTGAGTTAAATCGAAAAGAACGACTTATGTAGGCACAAAATGGGAAACTAAGGATCGAATTCATACATAGGTTGGCTAGAAAGGCTCAAACGATTCAAAGATGGCCAAAATCATTTCCATTAGGTTGTATAGTCTAGGATTTCACCTCAAGTGACATTCAAGCAGATTCTAGAATTCAATAAAATCTTGTGAAACACTTAAATTGCATAAACCTTCTCTAAGAAAACAAACAACTCAGTGATCATTGCAATGTGCTCAATGTTGTTCAAGGAATTAAAAGCAAAGCAAAAACCAACCAACATTTTATTTAGACAGATCTATGCATAATTTATCATTTTCTAAGAGTTATTCTTAATTCAATCATTTACTTATCATCGGCTTACACAACTCAAAGGAACAAACATACGTGGCATTGTTAGACTTGAGTCACGACTATCTATTTCAATAATCCTTAGAACCAATAGCCCGCAAACTTAAGATTTCAAGCCTATATACCTTTGTCACAAAAGAAAACAACTCTCAAACAAAGAAACCAAACAAAACACTAGTTCGTTACAAAACAAGTTAGTTATACTACAAGTTAAAATTTTTATGAAAACTAGACATTTGTAGCTTCATAACGGTATATGATTCATCAATAGAATCTTTCTGGATTAATTTTTATGATTTTTTGAAGTCATGTGTCAGTTTTCAAGACCATTTGCCAATTCCTTCTCACCCCTTTTCTCTTCAGCTTCCCAAGGGCATTTTGATCATTTCTTTCACTCAACTTTCATCTTCATTTTGTTATTAAGCCTAAGAAATCCAGTGTTGACAATCATGATAAACCAAAAACTAAAGTCAAAATAGGGTTCGGTGTACAAAAATGTTAAAAACTGGAGCTAAGAACAAAAATCGAAAGAAGTAGAAATTAGGTTTCTTTTGCCTAGGGTTATATGCTAGTTCATACTAGCATGTGCCAGTTTAACTAGCGTGTGCCACATGTGCTATAGTGTATAAAAAATCCATTTTTTGAGGATAAAAGGATTGACAACCATTCTTAGGACGCGTTCAGAGAGAGTTCTAGATTCTAGTAGCCTCCAACATTATTTCCTACCCATTTTTATTATTTGTGTGAGCTTTTAAGCCTTTTCCTTGTGAGTTTTATACACTCAACACCCATTTTGATGATTTGGTAAGCTCGAAAGCAATGAATATGTTGCCACGTCTCTTTTCATGATCTTATGCATATATCTTTATGTCTTTTATGCTTTTTTTGTTTTGTTATGAGACTTCATGCATTCTAGTCAATATATGTGATTTTTATGGGTTTGTACATATTTTTGAATATGGTTATTGTGATGGTGATGGTGATTGCATATGCTTTATTTTATCCTTTCAAGTCAAAATATGTGCTTATGAATGTGTTTTATGCCATGTTAACATTTATTACGAATTTTGGTGTTTATTTATGATTTTTATGAGTTTTAGCATATTTTCATGGTTTATATGATTGGAAACACATGTTAGGATTGAAGCTAGTTAGTTTACTTGATAATATATGTATGATTATTCTTGTTTTATGAATTTTCATGCATAATAACTTGTGAATAGTGGGCTGTCCACTTTAGGTTCATCAATCAATCGTTGTTTGATTCGGTTAACATGTGGAAAATGTTGCTTGTGACTATTCTTAACGTGCTCAAGTGTTCAAATGCCAATTTTATCCATCTTTGCATGTCCAAAATGAGTAAATAGTGGGCTGCTCTTGTCATGTTTGTTCATTGGTGAGTGTTTATTCTAGTTTACATAATGAAAATGATGTTCATAGTTAGTATAAGCATGCCTGTAGGTTTAAAGTCATTTTTGTTTTAATTCGCATGTTTAATCTATATGAAAAGTGGGCTATTTTGATGTGTTTAGTTACCATGCCATGCTTTTTAAGTTGTTGACATGCTTTATAATGATAAATGAGTTAGTAACGTATGATAGTGAAGTAGAATGTAAAGCACTTGCATGATTAGTTGAGATTCCAAGATTCATTCCTTACTTAGGAATGCGTGTTGGCGTTTTATACATCGCTATTATGTTGTTGGTAACCATGCCTTGACGAGATTAAATGGATGATGAGAATAAGTGGGTAAAGAGTGGCCTCACATTGTTGGTGAGACGCTCATTGCTCATGTTGCCTATTTACATTGAATGAGATGATTGGAAAGTGTTGAGGGTATGCGGGCTTGCATTGATGGTGATGGGCTTACCTTAGAGATTGGAGGTTTTATTGGACAAGTTGGTGACTAGAGATACTAGATTTTTTAGGCTCAATAACAAAATGAAGATGAATGTTGAACGAGAAAGATGACCAAGATGCCTTTAGAAGCTGAAGAGGAAAGGGGTGAGAAGGAATTGGCAAAAGGTCGCAAAAACTAACACATGACTTCAAAGAATCACAAAAATTAATCCAGAAAGGGTCTGTTGATGAGTCATATACCTTTGTGAAGCTACGAATGTCTAGTTCTTACAAAAATTTATGGATCACAAATCGAAGTTTGATGAACACTTAAATATGCATGTTTAATAAGAGTTTAGTTCATCATATTGCATTAATAGTGTCATTAAATTCTTAAACTTAAGCATATTTGTAGCATTTGTATCTTTGGAATTAATTCCTCTTAATTTTGGTTTTGTTACAGGTTCGGTAAAATGGGTATAACTCTCTATTTATAGATCAGAATGGTGCAAATCTTAATGTTTTGGAAAGCTGATTCAATTGTCTACAAGATTGCATTTCACAAGCATAATCAAATTCGGGCTCTTAGTGGACCAAAATTGGGCTTGAAGTGAACCCATCTACAGTCTCGGCCCAGTCTGACCAGGCCTCAATATTTGGACCGTATCTCTCAAAATACTTATCCAAATTGTGCAAATCAATATTTTCTAGAAAGCTGAGAGAAATATCTACAACGTTTATGAAGACAATTGATTAAAATTCATAACATTTTGATGTGAAAATTGATGGTCAAAGTCGGTGCCTAATGATCCCAATTGTCAAAGATATTTACAACTAATATTTGACAATTATACCCTTGTAATTTGACAAGTTTGCCCCTGGATGTATCTATAAATAGAGGTGCCTTGTGACCCATTAGGGCATCTTGGCCTTGGCTGGAACATTTTTGCTTTGGCTAGGATCTTGTATTGTGTTTTGTGTGTTTATGTTATTAATGAATTTCCTTTTTCTTACATTTTATTTTTTTTCTATTATAATGTTCTTCTAATTTCTCTTTTGCTAAGGTGAAAGGATGAAACCCTTGATATGAGAATAAGGATTCTCTAACCCTTAAATATGTGCTTAATAATCTTAATCTAATAATGTTTATTCAATATGATTTGTATTTAATTTCTTAATCAATCTTGACACCACTCGTAAAGTGGAGGTCTTGATCCATTGTCGACAATCCTTGGCACATCAAATGCTTGGATCCTTTGAAAAAATTTTTTCCTACCCATAGAACAAATTCTCTTAAAAGACAAATTTCTGATTTCTCTCAAAAACAAGGGGAAACCCTTTACCAATGTTGGGATAGGTATAAAGAACTACTTAATACCTGTCCTCACCATAGGTTTGAAACTTGGAGAATAGTTGCACACTTCTATGAAGGGTTAACATCTCAAGATAGGCAACTAGTAGAATTAATGTGTAATGGAGAATTTAAAGAAAAAGACCCTGAGGAAGCACTTGACTTCCTAGATTCCTTGGCAGAAAAGGCACAAATTTGGGACACTGCTGGCACCTATGAGGTACCAAGCAAGGCCCAAACCTCGACATCCAATAGAGGTATTTACAACCTTAGGGAACACCATGACCTTCAAGCCAAATTCGCATCCCTAGCTAGAAAAGTCGAGGCTTTAGAGATGAAAAAGAGTTGTCAATTGAAATCTATTCAAGAAAATGTCTGTAACATTTGTGATGACAATGACCATTCCACTGATGATTGCCCAACTTTGCCTGCCTTTAGGGAATGGCTCCATGAAGAAGCCAATGCCTTGAACACTTTCAAAAGGCCAAATCACAATCCATATTCACAAACCTACAATCCTGGTTGGAGAAATCATCCAAATTTTAGCTGGAAAAATGACAATCATGCACAATCTTCACAAGTCCCTTTTCAAGCACAACAAAATTTTCAAAATTCTTCATGATCATGCATATGCTCCTCCTCCTAGGAATGACCTTCAAGAAACATTGCATTCATTCATTACAAAGCAAGAGACTTTCAATAGCCAAACTGCTCAAACATTAGCAAATTTGTAAACTCTTGCAAAATTTGCATCTACATTTAGCATCCAAGAGAAGGAAAAATTTCCTTCTCAAACATTGCAAAACCCCAAAGATCAATCTAACTCAAATGCAGGGAGTTCAAGTAACCATTATTTTGACCAAGCTAAGTCAGTCATGACCCTTCGCAATGGTAATGTTGTTGAAAAACATATTCCTAACCCTTGTGAGAAAGAAGAAGAATCGATCTCTAAAGGGCAGGAAGAGGTTGCCAAACCACCACCTAGCAAAGAGGAAACCAAATCCTCATCCGTGCCTCCATTTCCTCAAGCATTAGCTACACAAAAGAAGCCAACTCACAATTCTGAAATCTTTAAAATTTTCAAACAGGTAAAGGTCAACATTCCTTTGCTTGATGTGATCAAACGGGTACCTTCTTATGCAAAATTTTTGAAAGACTTGTGCACTGTGAAAAGAAAACTAAATGTGAAAAAGAAGGCATTTCTAGCCGAGCAAGTAAGTGCTATTCTTCAAAATAATAATAATACAGTGAAATATAAGGATCCAGGTTGTCCTACAATTTCATGTGTTATTGGAGAGCATAAAATTGAACAAGCTTTACTTGATCTTGGTGCTAGTGTGACTTTGCTTCCATATTCGGTTTTTCAGAAACTCAATCTAGGTGAGTTAAAACCGACTTCTGTGACTCTTTTGCTTGCTGATAGATCAATTAAAGTACCAAGAGGAATAGTAAAAGATGTGTTAGTTCAAGTCGATAAATTCATTTACCCAGTGGATTTTATCGTCTTGGACACTCAACTAGTGGAAGTAAGCAATTCAATTCTTGTTATTTTAGGGCGTCCATTTCTAGCTACCTCTAATGCTTTGATTAATTGCAGGAATGGAGTCATGAAGCTATCATTTGGGAATATGACATTGGAACTTAATGTTTTCAATATGTGCAAACAACCAAATGAAGTAGAAGATGAAATTGATGAGGCTAATGTAATTGAATCTATTGTGGAAGATCACATCCAAAAAGGGAGTTCTTCTGACCCTTTGGAAACTTGTTTAGTGAATTCGTTAGAATCAAGTACGGAACTAGAACATGATGTTTCTAATATGTATTCTTTACTGGATTATGCACAGGTGATGGAAAAAGGCTCAAAATCAAGATTTGAAGAATTGGGGCAATGAATGAAAGCAAGGAGATGTGTATAAGAGACAGATTGAAGCCCTTGCCTGAAGGACTGAAATATGCATATCTTGGGGAGAATCAGACATATCCTGTGTCTTTCTTTCATCCGCTCACATGCGAGCAACAGGTAAATTTGGATAGAAGTGCTTAAAAGGCATAAAAATGCAATTGGGTGGACTTTAAAAGATATAAAAAGCATTAACCCTTTAATTTGCACACATAGAATACATTTAGAGGAAAATGCCAAAACATCTCAATAACCTCAAAGGAGATTAATCCACACATGAAAGAGGTCATTAGGGCTGAAGTTCTCAAACTACTTGATGTGGGAATTATCTATCCTATTTCTGATAGTAATTGGGTAAGCCCTACACAAGTAGTACCTAAGAAATCTGGCATTACAGTAGTTAAAAATGAAAAGGGTGAATTATTGCCAACTCGTGTCTCATCTAGTTGGAGGATGTGGCATTGATTATAGAATTAAATGCTGTACTAGAAGACCATTTTTCTTACCTTCTTGACCAAATCTTGAAAGGAGTAGGGGCAGGACACCCCTACTACTGCTTTCTTGTGGCTACTTCAGGCTATTTCAATGCCACATTGCACTTGAAGACCAATAAAAGACCACATTCACGTGCCCCTTTGGCACTTTTGCATTTAGGAGAATGCCTTTTGGACTTTGTAATGCCCCAGCCACTTTTCAAAGATGCATGTTAAGCATTTTCAGTGACATAGTTGAGCATTGTTTAGAAGTTTTCATGGATGATTTAACTGTCTTTGGAAAATCTTTTGATAATTGTCTTGAAAATTTAGAAAAAGTCCTAAAAAGGTGTGTAGAAAAAGGTCTTATTTTGAATTGGGAAAAATGTCCTTATATGGTCACTTCAGGAATTGTTTTAGGTCATGTGGTGTCTTCTAAAGGAATTGAAGTGGATAAAGCAAAAGTGGAATTAATTTCCCATTTGCCTCCACCAAAAACAGTTAAAGAGGTTCGTTCATTCTTAGGGCATGCTGGATTTTATAGGAGTTTCATAAGAAATTTCAGTGCTATATCTAAACCTCTTTGTAACCTCTTAATAAAAGATACTTCCTTTGAATGGACTCAAGAATGTCAATGCCTTTGATACATTAATTGGGCTTTTAACAACTGCTCCAATTATGCAATCTCCTGATTGGTCCTTGCCTTTTGAACTGATGTGTGATGCAAGGACTATGCCGTTGGTGCTGTCTTAGGACAAAGAAAAGAAGGTAAGCCTTATGTAATATACTATGCAAGTAGGACTTTAAACGATGCACAAATGAAGTACACAACAACTGAGAAAGAACTACTTGCAGTAGTATTTGCATTGGACAAATTTTGATCTTATTTAATTGTCTCTCCAACAATTGTTTACACTGACCATGCAGCTGTGAGATATTTAATGTCTAAACAGGATGCAAAACCTAGATTGATACGGTGGATCTTATTGCTCCAAGAATTCAACATCACAATAAAGGATAAGAAAGGAGCCGAAAATGTCGTGGCTGATCATCTTTCAAGACTAACGACAGAGACATTAATTGAAACTTCACCTATCAATGATTCTTTTTCTGATGAATTTTTATTTTCTGTTGCTACTGTACCTTGGTTTGCTAACATTGTAAATTTTCTTGCGACAGGGAAAATGCCACCTCATTGGAAAGCTCAAGACAAAAGAAAATTTTTAACTGAGGTGAAAAATTTTTACGGGGATGATCCGTATCTTTTCAAATATTGTCCGGATCAAATAATAAGAAGATGCATACCCGACAATGAGGTAAGTAGTGTCATTAACTTTTGTCATTCTGATGCATGTGGAGGACATTTTCATCTAGAAAAACAGCTGCTAAAATCTTGCAATGTGGATTTTATTGGCCTACCTTATTTAAAGATGCACATGCATTTTGCAAAACGTGTGAAAATTGTCAAAAATTGGGATCCATTTCAAAAAGAAACATGATGCCTTTGAATTCCATTCTTGTTGTTGAAATCTTTGATTGTTGGGGTATTCATTTTATGGGACCCTTTCCACCGTCATTTGGTTTTGTGTATATCCTTGTTGCAGTAAAATATGTTTCAAAATGGGTCGAGGCAACTCCATGTCGAAACAATGACCATAAAACAGTTGTCAAATTCTTGAAAGAGAATATCTTGGGTAGATTTGGAATTCCTCGAGCCATTATTAGTGATGGGGGTACGCATTTTTGTAATAAACCATTTGAAACCTTAATGAAAAAATATGGAATAACCCATAAAATTTCTACACCTTATCACCCACAAACAAGTGGACAAGTTGAATTAGCTAATAGGGAGATAAAACAGATCCTAGAAAAAACGGTTAACCCAAAGCGTAAAGATTGGTCTTTAAGACTTAGTGATGCACTTTGGGCTTACCGAACTGCTTTTAAAACATCATTGGGAATGTCTCCTATAGACTAGTTTAATGGAAAACCTTGTCATCTTACCTATGGAAATTGTAGCATAAAGCTTAGTGGGCCTTAAAACATTCAACACAATTTGAATGATGCTTTGCCAGTTAGGGGCGTAAACTCCAACTGAGTGAACTTGAAGAAATCAGGAATGAGGCTTATGAAAATTCTAAAATCTACAAAGAAAAAATGAAGGTTTTTCATGACAATTCCATTGTTAGAAAATATTTTGAACCTTCACAAAAAGTTCTTTTGTATGATTCAAGATTGCATTTGTTTCCTTGTAAACTTCGGTCTCGTTGGGCTGGGCCTTTTATTGTTAAAAATGTTTTCCCTCATGGAGCAGTTGAAATTGAGAACCCAAAGAATGGTAATGTGTTTAAAGTTAATGGACAACGGTTAAAACCATTCTTTGAAAATTTTTGCCCAAAACGAAGAGTCCATTGCTTTAATCGATCCTTTTTAAGGATTGATTTTTCCCGGTCAAGTGGCGGATACGGTACTCCGTGACATTTAAAGTCAGTTTTTCAGTTCCCTAAAAACTGTTGCTCACCTTGCATCCATTTTCTTTTCTTCTCTCTCATTTTCTTCACATGGATACCATTCTCTCAAAATTGCACAAACATTTTCCCTCTCTTCCTCAAAATGATTTTGCTTAAAATTTATAAAGCTCGTGCAGAAAGACTAAGGTTGTTGATGCGTAAAGGTATTCCTGCTGATTTAAGATGGTTAATTGAAGCCAAGGTTTGATTTTCCTATGAATTTTCAGATAATCTTGTGTCTCACATGCCAGGTATGGGAAAAAGCTCTTACGCCAAAAAGCGAGGAGCAAAAAGGTTACAAGTTTGTACCAGATGTGCAAGATGGACTTGTAACCAGCATTGCCGCTCCTTGGGATATTTGTCTAACAATCGAGAGGATAAACTACAATTCATCAAGAATGGACTGAGTAAGGAGTCTTTGGATGATATCCGAACGACTCTTGAGACGCATTCTTGTGGACTTGTGCAGCGTGAAATTTTTAAATTGTGGACACAATTCCGAGATGAGCAGGAACGCTATAGTCTTGGGAATCTGACTCAAAACGACCCTGTTTGCCAGTTTATAAGAAAACTGGATGGGAAGCATATCCCCAAATCATAGAAGGTGTTTAAGCCGTTTCTGGACGTAAAACCAGAGGAAGATGTGAGCCACAGTCACAACTACCTGTACATATGCATGCGTGCCATCATTTTTAAATTTTAATACCTCATAGCTGTCATTTTTGAATTTGTATCTTTTGTTTGACTTATGGTGTCTTATTTCATCATCTTTTGAATTTTTATGCATTATTGTCAACTTTTTCAACAACCAATCGAGCTACCTAGATAGATATCATCATTAGCATAAGTTTTTACATTCCATAAATACCACATGTCTTGTTCTCTTCTTCACACATGGTTAGAAAGTTACATAGACATGGAGGGAACTTCAAAACGTCGAATCCAAAGGATATGTGTATTCTGTGGATCTCGACCAGGTAAAAGTGAGGAGTTTATAGAAGTAGCAAATTACCTTGGTAAACTACTGGCTGAAAGAAAGATTCATGTGGTTTATGGGGAGGTAGCCTCGGGTTAATGGGTTGCGTATCAACAGCTGCACATGTAGGAGGTAGTCAAGTGTTAGGAGTTATTCCTAAAGCGTTGGCTGTAGAAAGCATTGTTGGAAAAACGGTTGGGAAGGAGTTACAGGTCTCCTCTATGCATGAACGTATGGCACATATGCTCATCAATTCAGATGCCTTTATTGCTTTACCAGGTGGCTTTGGCACTCTTGAAGAAATTTTTCAAATTGCCTC